>JAEUYN010001252.1:0-37002 GCA_018257835.1 Euura lappo
TTGATTTCAGAATCCGTGAATGTTAGATATGATTCTTGAAATATGAATCTGGGAATGTTTGATATTTTTTATTCCAGAATTAACGTATACATGGAGAACAACTCATTTTCAGTTTCTATATCGCATCGCAATCAACGGTGTATAAATTTTATATGGTTATGGTTATAAATCCCAATTTAAGCTTCATATTTAGAGAAAAAAAATTCCAATTTATCTTCAAAATTGTGTCATTCAGAGTCACGGAAGCAGAGCTTCCAAATCTATACACTATTTTTGGCAAAATGGCAAAATTTCAATCTATAAAATAAAAAAATAAAAAAATGTTTCGAAGGTTCCGTAACCAGAAATAAAATGAAACCCTGTCTGCATTTCTTAGACTCTTCGTTTTATTCCACGCTCTTCGCAAGCTCTACTTTTCTGGCTTCTGAAAGCCACAATTTTTTGTATAAAAATCCGACTCCGAATTGCGAATAAACTCTTTTTACTCCTCGCGGTATCGGCTGTATCGTCGATCCCGGTTGCACCGGTTCCGCTAAGGTCGTAGTGTCGGTTTTAAACAGCGGTACAAGGACGTTCCATGACTGGGTCGCCGGTGATGCGCGCATGTCCGGTTCCGAGCCAGGTGCGCGCCGGTAGTAGCGCGAGAATTCGACCCGAAACGAACGGTTCGGGGGTAACGTAGAGTTTCACCCGCGCCGGTGGCTCTTGTCGGCGCTTATGATCGCGAACCACGTTTAGTTGCTCGCGGGTCGAACCCTCGTACGGTCGCGCAGAAGGCGTTCGACGACTGACGGCGTCCCTCATCGTCCACCGGGTGTTTTTCGATTTATCACCTGCATCAAAACCACCTGCGGTTTTTAATCCTAGTCCCATTTATGATCGAGAGGTAGAAAAGTGTCTTTAAGGAAGAATTAAAAAAAATTAAAATCAAGTTTTGTGCCATTCAAGTTTTTCCTCCAGTAATCAGACTCAATTTATGGAACGGAGATAGCAGTGGATTTTAATTTATCAGTGCGTTAATTTTTACGAAATATTGTGAAAAAAAGAAGAATTGTGATTTTTGTGAGATTTTATTCCGAAAAATTTTTCGGAGTAAAATTGTTATTTTCGAAATTTCATAATTGTTGGTTGAAATTCTTTCTAAAACTTTGCTAATTAAACAGAGTTCAAAACTAACTCGGTACCTCCGCAGCTCCGTCCGCGAGGAAGTGGAAGAGGCGCATTATAAACCGGGAACTCGACCGAAGTGTTTTCGGGGCAGGGTTAATCCTCGAAACAAAACCATCGTGCAAGCTCATACCGCTATTCAGGGGTGGTTCTCTTTGAAACCGTCGTCTTTGATGTGATTTTGTTGCCTTTGTTTAATCGGATTTTTTTTAGCTTGTGTAATTGATAATCATCCCCCGAATACGTCTCTCTTCAATAATTCAACATGTACGAATCAATACGTAATAAGTTGTAGTGGATTGATTTGAGTAACGCGAAATTTTCATTTCGACCTCATCCATTGATACCTGAAGTTAGGAATTTTTTGGTGCGGATCATTCGTGAACTGGGTAAAATATCAACCCCTGAAATGGGGACTTCCGCTGCTCTGCTCGTGCTCGCGGGACTCCTGGCTGTGGGTCCAGTAAAAGGTAAGATGATCGATGGAATCCAATTGTATAGACACGGGAAACAGTATCTAGGTATTCTCGAACCAGGAATGACGAAGGTTCACGAATTATTGAAGTGAGAATGTGGACAATCACGAATTTATGGGTCGAGAATTATTTTTAATGATCACGAATTGTCGAATCGAAAATGTCACATTTTTTCGAATTATTGAATCAAGGATGTCGAATGTTCACGAATTCGTAAACGTTCACGAATTCTTGAACGGAAAGAATATCAGACATTCACGAATTCTATCTATCAGGAATGATCGAATCGAGAACATCAAACTTTTACGAATTATCATTCTACCAAGAATCCCAAACATTCACGAATTTCTAAACCAAGAATACGACACACTCGTTAATTTTTCTTAATCAAAAATCACAAATTCTTGAATAAAACTGTCGTTCGTTCACGGATTTTTGAATATCGAATATTCATGAATTCTTGATTCACGTGTATAAAAAATTCACGAATTGTTGACTGGAAAATATCCAACATTCCCAAATTCTTAAATAAAGAATGTTTGACATTCACGGATTTTTTAATCACGAACATCTAAAATTCACGAATTCGCGAATTGACAGGTACTGAACATTCGTGACTTCTGAAATAAAAAAAAGTGTTTTTTTCCCAGTGTGTATCATTACCACGATATCGCTACCTCAGCTCCCAATCACGCGAACGTTAAGAAACTGCAAGTTGGTTTCAGTTCCTCCGGGTTCATTCGACGCGTGTCTTTTGTCAACGAGGCTAATTTCACGGGTCCGAGAATCGTCGATCGAAGACGAAAGGAAAACTGGTACAATTTAGAGTTACCTAGCAGCTCAGCTTTTCCCATCCTACAGAGAAATCCTCTTCGCTATAAGGCTGTAATACCGCAAACTACACTGTACCATCCACCACGCGACTTTTGATCTCTCGTTATAGAGCCAGACTTTGAACCGCGACTGCCTCAGGCGCGGTATTGTCATGCTAATACGATCGCAGCGAGCTCGAGTCTTTCCTCGTTTCATGACAGTTTGTCGTAATTAGGGAATGATTTTATGCACCGTTGATTGCGATGCGATATAGAAACTGAAAATGAGTTGTTCTCCATGTATACGTTAATTCTGGAATAAAAAATATCAAACATTCCCAGATTCATATTTCAAGAATCATATCTAACATTCACGGATTCTGAAATCAACAATATCGAGACCTCACGAGACCTCACGAATTTTCGTATGAAGAACTTGTAAAAACTCATGAATTCGTGAATTGAAGAATGTCGAGTGTTTACGAAGTTTTTATAAAAAATTTGAGAATCCTCGAATTTTTGAATCAACAATATCGAGTGCTCACGAATTATTGGATCAAGAATGTGAAGAAGCTCACGAGTTTTCGTATGAAAAACGCGGAAAAACTCACGAATTCGTCAATCAAAGAATATCGAGTGTTCACGAATTTTTTTATCAAGAATTTAAAAATTCACGAATCATTAAATCAACAATATCGAATCGTCACGAATTTTTGAATCGAGAATGTGAAAAGCTCACGAATTAGCCTATGAAGAACTCTGAAAAACTCACGAATTCGTGAATCAAAGAATGTCGAGTGTTCATGAATTTGTTTTATCAATAATTTGAGAAAATTCACGACTTCTTGAATCAACGATATCGAGTCGTAACGAATTTTTGGATCGAGAATTTGAAAAGCTCACGAATTATCGTATGAAGAACTCGGAAAAAAAATCAGGAATTCGTGAATTAAAGAATGTCGAGTGTTCACGATTTTTTTATCAAGAATGAAGAAATTCACGAATTTTTGAAACTACAATATCGAGTCGTCACGAATTTTTGTATTGAGAATTAAATGTGAAAGATTCACGAATTTTCGAATTAGGAATACCTAGCGCATTCGCGAAATCTTAAATCAAGTCCATCGCACACGCCTTGAATGAAGAATACCGAGGGGCTTCTTCAGAATGCATTTCTCAAAGTGGATACGAGCATGGAAAAGGCGGATTGGAAATATATCGGTGCAATGTAGTGCACCGCGTTGTTTTCCGAGCCGTTACGTTAGTCGATAGAAAAGGTTGGGAATTTGAATATCATTTTCGCCGTTATTGGATGGGTTCTCCGTTTCGAGCTCGCACGTCGAATCCGAATTTAAGAAGGGGTTAGATCCGTGACAGCTGTTCGGGTAGGTATCGGAGGTGAGCTTTTATTGTCGAACGCGTCGGCGCCAAAAAGTTACGATTTTCAAAGAGGCACTAACATTTCGAAACTTGGGTATCGAGGATTTTACCCAAACCCTATATGATTGACAAAAGTTTTCATCCTCCCCCTGCTTAGAATGTAAACCGCAGGCTTACAAGAATCCCGTTCATTTTTTTCGGGGCTAGTCAAATTCCGTAGAAATTAACCTCGGAATTAATTACCAGGGTAATAACTTTCTGTTGTGCGTTAATTGAAAGAATTCAAGTTAAATAAAACAAAGAGGTAGCTGGCGTACATACAAGGGTACAAAATTTTATTCAAAAAGGGGCCGCCTATAGCTGGCTGGCTAAGAGTGTAAATCATGAGCCATCGAACCGGAAACCAATTTCGTTTTCCTGGGACGTGCCCAAAGGCCTTGAATATATAATGAATTCTGATTAATTTAAAGCGAGGGCTTCATCGATCTAATCTAAACCAACTACAAAAAGTACGCCGAGCTTATACAACAAATTTAATATCAACACATTGAATTATAAAGCTCTACAATTGTCAATATTTTTGTTGATGAAATTTTAATTTTGTCAGATTTTGACAAAAAATATCAACGCAATTCGTGTATCGGGTCAGAAGTTTCTGCATATTCAAAGTTCGAAATATATTTTCTGAACCGAAAAATCGAAATTTCAAAAATCACCTCATTTCTATCATTGTCAATATTATATCAGATTAAATTTGATCTTCGTTTCTAGTTCGCAATCTGTAATGTCAGGTTTAATTTTTTTTAAATTAATTGGTGCTCAAAGTCAAATCTAGACACACAATCGAGAATTTTCAATTCGCTTTTCGTCTCTTCGAAACTGAAACTGCGACGAGGTTTGTGAAAAATTGATCACCAGAATGAAAAAGCCCGTCAAAGTTCTCTCCGTTCGAAGTCAATCAGCCGTCGACTATCTTCGTTTATTAATTATTCCTCGAAAGTGTTTCGCAGGACAGTCTGTGATAACTGTCTGGGTTAAAGCGAAACTCAATTTAAACTTTCTCAACACACGTGGATAGTTTAACGAGTGTATGTATCCACTGGTAAATTTACATCGTAAGAAATTTAATTAGTGATTAATATCGGCGCAGAGGTGAAGGGGTTGAACGACCAAACTCGGGATGGGATCTTGATTGACGGATTGTCTCGGGCAAAATGAACGCGGCTCCGTACCTCTGTACGATCACAACGCTGGCTAATATCAATTTCCTGGAGTGATCAGACTCGACACAATTACCCTCGGGGTTCAAACCAGCCAATTTCATAGTTCTAAGGGCTAATTAGATACAAACTGAATAGGCAAGCCTGACGTGATATGCGACCGTTTACGAATTACCTCATTTCTGACATCACTATCCCTAATTTTGGAATTTCATATCCAACTGATCGGGTTCTTGATCGACATTCACGAATTATTGAATCACGCGTATCGAGAATTCACAGATTTTTGACTGGAATGTATCCGGAATTCACGAATTCTTGAATACAAAATGTCGTGTATTCACGGATTCTTGGATCACGCGTATCGAAAATTCACGAATTCTTGACTGAAAAGTATCCGAAATTCACGAATTCTTGAATAGAAAATGTCGTGCATTGACGGATTATTGAATCACGAACGTCGAACTGTCATGAATCCTTCGTTCACGGATATAAAATTCACGAATTCTTGACTGGAAAATATAAAAAATTCCCGAATTCTTGAATGACAAATTTTCCTTATACATTCACGGATTCTTGATGGGTTTTTGCACTACATTTTTCGCTCCTCCTCCTCCTCCTTCTTTTTGTTCTACTTTCTTTTTTTTTGTATCGTTACCTCCGAATCTGAAATTCTGTTTCTCCAGGGTGCAATAAAAACCTCGTAGACAACGATACCGAAGCCTAACCATACTTTGCGGAATAAAGTTAGCTGCAAATCTGCGAAATATCTTCTTTTAGAATCTAGCTCGCGTTTGTAATGTAGTCTTTCGATACTTGGGCACAAGAATCCGAGTCAAAGACTGACACAGTGAGCCTTCTGGGAAGTCAGACTCCGAGATTGTTGTGTGGCAAGAATTTCGCGTGACTGGAAATAGTGCTGCCCTAGATTTCGATCACGCCTTGAGAGAGATTCGTCGCCGTTGAACAGTCAGAGTGTCTAAAATCTGAACCCTGTGGTTATGACGTCGATTGTAGACCTAATTTTGTAATTCTGTCACGTTCAATTTCTGAGGAAAATTTGGACTCGAAATTATATATTGGAGATTAATTTGATCAAAAATCAGGTAAAAAAATTGGAAGAACGTTTTTTTTTTAGAATTTTAACGACTTGAACGATTTTTTCGAAAACGTGACGTCATAGAATATTTCTTTTCACATATCGAAGACAATTATTATTTTTTTGTTAAACGTGATTTAACATCTAGGAATAAAATAATGTTTAGAAATCATTGGACGTTGACTTTCAATTAGCAAAAATTGGACCAAAAATTGAAATTTTACTTAGTCCGATGTATTTTGAAGAGGAGTTTAATCACCGTTGAATTAAGTTTTCTCTCATTCCTTTGAGGTTATCAATCTTATTTACGAAGTTTAAATGAAATTAGCCGCGTTTGCGCAACTTTCGCATCGTCATATCGCGTTACATTATCCAAGTTATAAAAATAAAATAACAAAATGACGCAGAAACCCGTCAGCCGGCTCTTCCACAAACGGAAATGATAATTGGCCGGGTTCACACGCTCATGATTATCATTAACGAAACAAATTTTAAACCAACGACACCATATTTTTATCATCGTGTTTTACGTTAAAAGTTTTTACCTGCAGTCGCAGCAGTCGTGAAGATAATTTCCCAAAGTACGAGGAGATTAGGCAGCTGAAATTATTCCCCTCTTATTTAAACCCCTTAATTCCGTGATTAAAATTGTACAGACATTAAGTTGGAGGAAACTTTTCGAATTTTATTTATCGTTTGTTCATGTGAATGTAGTAATGTAATAACAACAGTGAATGTTTGCTCGTTAGGTTCCCCTAAAACTAAGTAAAACCGGAACTCTTAATGCGGGATTATATCTTCTAATGAGATTCGTTAGATAAAGTTGAACGTGTGCTAAGCATAGTGCTCAAGTATCACAACGCCCTTCAGGGATTAGGAATCGCGTGAGTTTAGTAAACTTATTGTAAGGGACAGATTTACACTTTGGAAATAATTTTATCGAAACTTTTTCGAAGATTTGTGATGTTCAAAGGTGATATTCTATGTGCAATTTCGAACAATAAACATAATAAAAGATTTTGTATCGAAAAAAAATGAAGAAATTACGTCCCATTAGATGAAAACCAATCGTTCTAGCGAAAATTAGTAAGTTCATCACATTTCCTTTACTGTAATGCCTTCGAATATGTTACAACAATTCCTATGGATTCCTCCGATAAAAACTTAATTTTTGTATGTTTCTTAATTTTTGCTCAAGTCCAAAATGTTCGTAGACGTTCTTGTAGTTCAAAATTGTATCTAGACTTGTGATATCGTAACTTTTTTCGAAATCTATATCCGTGGGCTTGAATATTCCAAAATATTTTCCCAAAAATCAGTTACAACATCTCTTCGAATGTGTTTCGAATTTTCGACGCCATTTTGCTTTGCTTCATCCAAAATGAACGAAATTTTGAATGAATATAATCGACGGTAATCCGCATTAATTCAACTAATTAAAAATGGGAATGAAAAATGGTTACTTTTGTAGAATTAGTTATAAAAAAATTGTCAAATGGAAAATTTCAAGCAAGGTGACCTTTTTTTTCTTCTTCTGAACGTGAAGGAAAAACTCGAGAAGCTGTATCATCGGTGATAATTCCGTCGGGACGTTCCTCAGGCTCTGAAACATAATCCTCGAAGAAACTTGATCTAATTGAATGAATCGTGTGATCCTTGACGCGACCTTGATAATTTTGAAAAAATTTCCTCTAGCTCCCCATTCGCGTTTGCGGTTTAGTCCCGTAATAGGATCGTCCTCGACTATGTAACGAGGTAATGAGTTGTATACATGAGCCTAATCCCAAACTAAGCTAAGCCGTCGGGGACGCGTGGATGCGTGGTCGGGTCTCGAATTCTCCCCGAAACCGGGATAACCGGGGGGTAGGATCTGGCATCCAGCATCCAGGATCCAGGATCCAGGCCGGCGGTGTTGTTGGCTGTTGCTAAGAGACTCGAGTGGTGCCCCGAAGCACCGAGGGAATTGAGTTCGTGCCCCGGGTTTCAACCAACCCCGAAGTAAGAAAATCCACCCCGTGGCTAGGTAAACGTCTCCTACTTCTATAACAACGGTCTAAAACGTCGTTTGGCGGTTGTTTCGTCCTCCTTTTTTCCGTCTCAAACTCCGAAACTCGCCCTCAGGTCTAATAGCCTTCGTCTAGAGACGCGGGAGAACCGCGGGGTAAAAAACTCGCGGTTTCCTCGTCACATTTTTATGACTCCCCGGAGCATCGATGACGCAGAAGAATGACGTCTGTGAGTTAAGGGTAAGAAGAAGAAAGGAATCGTTCGGATTTGGGTACCGATCAGGTGCTCGAATCCGTGCCCGACAACCGTCGGGGTACGGATCGTTTTAATTTAATCCCCGAGGTGAGGGGTACGTCGGGGTAAAGCCGGGCTGAAATATGGGCATAAGCTTCAAACGCACCATCACTGCTTGTGATTCGCTGTGTAAACAAGACCAGATCAAAAGGGAATGTCGCATAAGCGCGTAAACAGACATTTCAGAGTCTTGGAAAGCTTTGGAAGCTCGGTTTGCGAGAGGCTGGTAGCCATCCCGGTGTAGTCGGGCTATTTTATGCTGTGTTTGATATCAATACACAACCGCAGATAGTAATTTTCGCGATGATGAATGCCTGTAAATTTACACATGCATTGTTTGGTTATAGCGAGTATCTTGCGGCCTGCACTCTCCTCTCTCTCTTTGCCTCTGTCTCACTCGAGGCGGAGTGATTACTCAATCAAAGTCGAGACCAACTTCTGCAACTCAAACACGCACGTCGAGCGGGAGTAGCTACTTTGGAATCTTGTTTGACTATCGTTACCTCAAGCCACTCTCTATACCTGGCTACAAATTCACTACCAATCATCGAAAGACTGTGACGAGACTCCGCGATGGTTAGATTGACAAATAAGCCTTCGAACTTCGATCAATGTATCTTCCAAAACCTCTCAAAATCACTTCCGAACAGAAACTGAGACCCAAGCTTCGGTATTAGTTGCCAATTTTTTTCACAACGTGTCTTCACACATTTAACACACACACCAAATTTCAGCTCAAAATATTGAAAATTCTGGAAGTTATCAATATTTTTGTGTGGGGCTTTGCATGGCGGTTTGGCGGGACGAAGATGGCCGATTTGATGTCAGGATTGTGAGGTTAGGCTTGCGCATGCGCGGTACAAAATTCTTCACTTTAGTTCCTGATGGACACGAATTTAGAGGTTATGTCATCTTTTCATGCAGTTTTTATTTTAAAAAAAATGGGGTCTTCGTCTCTCGTTACGCAATGTACCATAGTTTCTGTTGCGAGTTCGAGCTCGGTTCAGAATCGCGAATAAATCCATCTAAAAAAGTCAAAATGGCCAAAAGTGATTTTTTAAGACTTTCGAATGGTTTTCTCTTCTTCTTTCTCTTACAATTGGTGATAATAACTCGAGTAAAAGTAAGATGATTATCAAAAAGTTCTCTAGATTCATTTTCAAAAGGCTTCTTTACTGAACAGTTTGAGATAAAAAGAACTGACATCGGTTCACCTGTAGGTTTTATTGCGTTCTTCATAGACAGAAAAAAAATTGTTCCTAAAAAATGACTTGGCAAATATAACTTTTTTTTTTTTAATTTCAACGCGATACTTCTTGTCGTTGCTGGACCCTTCCCGAAGTCAGATACTCACGATATCGTGAAAAGTTGTTCGTGCGGTGTTCCGACACGTCTGTTGATAATCGTAGCGAATGAAATTGCCGGTTTTTGCCGAAAGACGACGGGCGTGCGAGTCGCGATAACGATTCGCCTCGCGGTTTCCGTTCCCCCTTTGTGTGATGCCTGCTAATACACTTCCGTTATCCCTCTCGCTCTTTATGCTCGAGTCTCTTATTCCTCTTCATCTTCCGTCTCGCTCTAACCTTTTCCGCCGATTCCCAAGCAAAAACCGCATAAACTCCTCGCGAATGCAAATGACTTTCCCTTGTATTCCCGCACCGCTCGACTCGTCCCATTCCCGCGCCACCACAAACGTCACCCTGACTTCCAGGCAGATTACGCTTTCGCACCGTTTATTGGTCGGATCTGAGTCCCACCAGTGAATCAACTGAATTCCTCTTTCTCTCTTTATGCTCTGTACATAGCTCAAAGCACATCCTCGCCAAATGCGATTACACCTGCTTCGAGATTGTTCTTTTTGCGTTCTCACAAGATACTGATGTATTCAGAGGTTCTAAAAAATTGCTTGAATCTGATTAAATGGAAGATCTCGAGGAGAGTTTCGAATTCATTTTCATAATTTTTTTTTTATCTCTCGTTTCTCGTTGAGGAACGAATTGCAATCATCCATTCTAGAAGACAACGATGAAACGGTTGACCTGATATTTGACACAACATTTTTCAGAATAGAAGTAATTTTGAAGTAAATTTGTAACTTTATCCAGAAAAGAAGCAATTTTAAAGTCATCTTGTAACTTCATTCAGAAAAGAAGTAATTTTACTAAAGTAAATGTGTCGCTTCATTCAGAAAATAAGTAATTTTAAAGTAAATATGTAACTTCATTCAGAAAAGAAGTAATTTTGAAGTACATTTGTAACTTCATTCAGAAAATAAGTAATTTTAAAGTAAAATTGTAACTTTATCCAGAAAAGAAGCAATTTTAAAGTCATCTTGTAACTTCATTCAGAAAAGAAGTAATTTTACTAAAGTAAATGTGTCGCTTCATTCAGAAAATAAGTAATTTTAAAGTAAATATGTAACTTCATTCAGAAAAGAAGTAATTTTAAAGTACATTTGTAACTTCATTCAGAAAATAAGTAATTTTAAAGTATGTGTAACTTAATCCAGAAAAGAAGCAATTTTAAAGTAATTTGTAGCTTCATTCAGGAAAGAGAAGTAATTTTATTAAAGTCAATTTGTAGCTTCATTCAGGAAATAAAAGTAATTTCAAAGTAAATTTAACTTCATTTCAGAAAATAAGTAATTTTGAAGTAAATATGTAACTTTATTCAGAAAAGTAATTTTGAAGTACATTTGTAACTTCATTCAGAAAATAAGTAATTTTAAAGTAAGAATTGTAACTTTATCCAGAAAAGAAGCAATTTTAAAGTCATCTTGTAGCTTCATTCAGAAAATAAGTAATTTTAAAGTAGATATGTAACTTCATTCAGAAAAGTAATTTTGAAATTACATTTGTAGCTTCATTCGAAATAAGTAATTTTAAAGTAAAATTGCTAACTTTATCCAGAAAAGAAGCAATTTTAAAGTCATCTTGTAACTTCATTCAGAAAAGAAGTAATTTTACTAAAGTAAATGTGTCGCTTCATTCAGAAAATAAGTAATTTTAAAGTTAATATGTAACTTCATTCAGAAAAGAAGTCATTTTGAAGTACATTTGTAACTTCATTCAGAAAATAAGTAATTTTAAAGTAAAATTGTAACTTTATCCAGAAAAGAAGCAATTTTAAAGTCATCTTGTAACTTCATTCAGAAAAGAAGTAATTTTACTGAAGTAAATGTGTCGCTTCATTCAGAAAATAAGTAATTTTAAAGTAAATATGTAACTTCATTCAGAAAAGAAGTAATTTTAAAGTAAATATGTAACTTCATTCAGAAAAGAAGTAATTTTACTAAAGTAAATGTGTCGCTTCATTCAGAAAATAAGTAATTTCAAAGTAAATATGTAACTTCATTCAGAAAAGAAGTAATATTGAAGTACATTTGTAACTTCATTCGGAAAATAAGTAATTTTAAAGTAAAATTGTAACTTTATCCAGAAAAGAAGCAATTTTAAAGTAATTTTGTAACTTCATTCAGGAAAGAAGTAATTTTATTAAAGTCAATTTGTAACTTCATTCAGGAAATAAGTAATTTCAAAGTAAATTTCTAACTTCATTCAGAAAATAAGTAATTTTGAAGTAAATTTCTAACTTCATTCAGAAAAGAAGTAATTTTGAAGTAAATTTGTAAATGGAAGTAAACTCGTCATGTTTTTTGTTTCAAAATGAAAAACGTTCAAAGCTTCACGAAGTTCATAACTTTCAAACTTCTTGAAATGATTTGACGAACTTTGGAACACTGCTTTTTTGCAAAACAATCTATTATCCCAAATTTGTGTCTCCATCTCTTAAATTTGAATTGATGAACTAACTTCATTGAAACTTGATCAACGATTGGGGACGAATTGCTGAAGCTATTTGACTAAAATTTTCACGAAATCCATTTTACATTAACATAAAGTAGCTTTTAGAGGTTTTAAGCTCGTCTTCACCTCCGGTTTCTAGACGCTGGACGCTTTCAGTCTTTTCCCAGGCTAGGCAGTAAAAAAGCCTCTCTCTTTTTGGCGAAACCTTTTTTCTTCTTATTCGTTTTTTTTTCGCAGTAGTTAATTTTTACTGCCCTTGACCTCGACCCTCGTTGACGATAATTTCATGTAAAACTGAATTACAAACCATCTGGCGCCTCTGTCGGTCGAGCTATAACTCAGCCACGTGTCTAACCACGCGTTTGGAGTAGGGAACCGCAGGAGCTACTATATTCCAGGACCTGGATTTCGGGATCCGGATTCTGGGACCCGGGGCTTAATGGTTAATAGTTCGTCAACGCGGTCAGGCCACCGCGTCGAGGCTGGAGGCTGACACATGACCCAAACCTGAAACCATATTCCGGTTCAGCTTTTCAACCGTTTTCCCGAATAGACAAAACAACAAGAAAAATGGAAGAGGAGGAGGACTTTTTCTTCGAAAAGTTGGTCTAATCTCTCGTGAGCTTAAAACGTCCCCCGTACGTGGCCTCCGATGTACACGTATGCATCCCGACGACGATGATCCGCGCTGAATATATCCCCCAACGCCATTGAAATTTGGCAGTGGAGCGACGCCTTTATCGCTATAGTATTGAGCCCCCGATCTCCCGTCATGAATACCAAAGTTGGACAGGGGTGACCCGCGACAGTGTGTGACCTCTCTGACCCGGTAAAGCGATGCCCCGAGGAATCGAGTATTTTTTTAATTTTTTTTGCTTGTTTTTTTGTTATTCCGAATGAAAAAAAATTGGTTTTGACGAATAGGAATTCAAAATTCTCGGTCATATTCATATTAATTTTCATATATTATATTGGAGGATATTATTTTTCCTTGATTTTGTCTTTGTCAAACTGTCTAAATCCGTCATTAGAATCATTTGATCAAATATCATGGGGTTTCATCAGCCTTTATGGAATTTTTTATATTGAGATTTGATTAGCCCAGATTATGTTATATTATTATCCAATCTTATATTGTAAAAAATTGAAAGAGAAATCAAATTATTTTTTACGGCACAGGCATTAAAAAGTCACTTTTTGACGCCTGTTTTCGTTCCGGCAAATGGCACTTTATACCGCTAAGTTCAAAGTTGCGGTATAAAGTCTTTATTCCGCAACTTTGATGCGCAGTTCGAAGTGCGCATGTCAAAGTTGCGGAATAAAGTCTTTATACCGCAGGTTACCCCCTCTCTATACGCAGTTCGTGCGGAACTCAACTGGCGTCAAAGTGACTATTAATGCCTTTTCCGTAAAAAATATTGTATGGGGCGCGCGCAGAAAGTAACTGTTCGGCAAGGTTATGTTTTTAGTACTCGCCGTTGCTTTACAAGGCTCGCCTTCGGCTCGCCAGGTAAAACCAACGGCTCGTACGAAAAACATAACCTTGCCGAATAAACAGTTACTTTCGGCGCATGCCACATAAATATCTATTATGTGAACTGATGAAATGTTCAATTGTTTATTGTGTTCGAAATATTGATTGAAATTATTATTCATCGAAGACAAGATGAAGATAGAATTATTAAGAATTTGATGAAATTCGATCACTTGATCAATCAATTTTTTTCTCAAATTCTCGATTATCGTTAAATAGAAAAATTTCTTTCTCCCTCTTTTTTCCCATCTGATTTTGTTTTAATTGTGAAGAAAAATTTGTTCTTTCCAAAAATTCAATTGCATAGTAATCAGTTTTTGAGTTTATCCAATGAATAACGATTTTCTTTTTGATATTCTTGGGGAAATAAAAACTCAGTCACGTCATTGGGACTCTGTAAAATTGTCGAATGAAACGGGAACAAGGAAAATTAAACAATTCAATGAACAAAATTTTTTCCTTGAGGATTGAGAAAGAGAAAATTATTTTTGAAGAAAGTAAAAAATAGCTAACATAATTCAGATTTAAATTATCATCAGATCCAATTCCGAATCAAGCTCATTAACGATATCTGATATCTTGTCTCTGGCTATTCAACACCCAATTAATATTCACATGATGAAAATAATTAGTGGCTAAACCGAATTCCGCGTAGACTCCTGGCTTAGTAATTAGGTTTTAAAATCCATCGAGGCAGAGTCTAAAAGCTCCTTTTATATTCTCTAGCCCCTTTTTATCCGCAGCAGTTATTATTCCAGAAATACATTTTTTTTCTCTTTCTCTTCCTCTTTTTTTTTTCTTCCACATTAAATTCCAGCTACGGTTTGGATGATAATTACTCCATATAAAAGAGAAAATGAGCTGGGTTATAGAGGGTAGTTCTTCGCCGATGAAATCGGGTCGCGGCCACCAGCCGCCAGCCGAAACTCCGATGAGAAGTTTTACTATCGGCCCATCGGCGCGTGAGGGGGCGTTTTGGCTGTTTGACCTGAATTTTTTACTCCAATTCTTTTCTCTTTTTTTTTTTAATTAATTTTTTCCAACAGCGAATGAATTTTAGGAGACACCCTCGACGAATGGGAAAATAGTCGGCAAATCTAAGTTTCTTGAAACGTAACAATTATCCGGATTACCGATTTCTTGACGCCGCGTCGTGCGAAAAATTCGGAACATTGACTCACGTAGGTAAACTAATTTCAAAGTTCAGCCCCTTCGGGTTTCAGAAACAATGCGTGCGAATATATAGCCCAGGGACTCGGGGGATCCTACGGTTCTACCATGGGGTAGTTTTAGGCCGAAAACTCAAATCCCTGCAGCCGAGTTGTATGTCCGAATTTCGTAACTCAGTCAGATTGATGAAAAACGCGGAATTAGCCTCTTCTCTAATCAGAGAGATTGAACTCTGCGAGCTTTTATTTTAATCACATGAAAAAAAATTCTACCACCCCATTTTTCGAGGGTGTTAATTTTTTTTTTCCTGTTTATTTTCCCCCATATTGCATATTAAATATCACCGCCCTCTGGTAAATCGATATTAGTATTTAATCATGAGCGGTGATTATCAATTTTTTTTTTCCCTCTACTTTTTGGTATTTCTATCAGTTTTCATTATTTTTTTTGTTCCATTGTATCGACTGAAAACTGGGCGACGATTTTATCCCAGTGAATATAAACTATCAGAATTTGAGGCCTTAAGGAGTTAAAAATTCAAAGAACATTGTAGAATCCCCATTCATTGTCAGTTTCCTTTGTGAATGATAAAATGAAACGAAAAAAATTGTATCGTCGAGCTTGGATAAAGAGAAGCTTCGATAAAAGCTCTGCTGTATCGCGAACTCGTCCCTCAAACCCGATGCGCTCTTCCACTTCGTGCGACCCCATTAATTAACACAGAGGCTACAACGAACGTGACTTTCAGGTTAAAATGGACAGCTTTAAAGAGCCCCCGGTCCTCCACACATCAAAGGATTTCCGTACTCGCGGAGTTCGATTGTCTAATAGCGTCTGCGCCATTCGCTTTTCGAAGTAGAAAATTGACTGAAAAAAAGCTCGAGTTCAGTTCCCGTCGATTCACGGTTGATCTATTCGAGAGCGATAAAGATCAATGAATCCGTACGAAAGGAAAGAGAGAGGGTAGTGTGAAAATAGATAAAAGGAGTAAAACATTAGAGGGTATAGCAGGTACGAGATGCGATAGCGTGAGGCACGCGATATTGCCTGAGAGTGGTAAAAAGTTGGGCGAATAAAGAAGGAAAAAAAAGGAAAAAAAGGGGAAAAGGGGGAAAAAGAAGGAAGTGGGAAATAGAGTTAAAGAGAAAGGTCGCGGGACCTGGAGTGGAGGCATTTGACCGGAATGTAATTTTCCGTCGTTTGAATTCGCGCGGGGTTTCAAGGGTGTGACGTAGCTGCACAGAGGAACGCGTCATGACGTGGAGACTTGATGCTAGACAGAAGGACGCGAACTTATAATGGAAATGCATGCCTGCAACGAGGGTTTGTTCATTAGCTACGCTAATGAGAACGAAGCACTCCATTAAGTCAGCTACTATACGCGAGGAGGCAGGTATTACAAAGATGCCGGAGAAGCGGGTTAGAAAAAATCTCAAATGGAAATTGTGGAACTTTTTCTTTCTTTTTTTTTTGCACTCAAAATGACGCATTTCGAACGAATGTTTTTATTTTCATTCTCTGGATGATGTTTCAAGCTTAGAAAAAACATGGCGGGAGAACATATTTGAACCTCGCAAATTGTCCAAATTTGACATGATGTTGCGACATGTAAACTGAATTTTGATCGAGAAATATAAAAAAATTGTTCGAGTCAGGCAATTTAAAAAATTTCATCTGGGCGGCTAATGAAGTCATTCAAGCTTTTCGTACACTGTAGGAAATCGGCAAGATTGTGAATATAAGTTAGAGATGGTGAAATTTTTGTGCGAATAAAATTTCATCCTGAAATATTCATAATTGTAGAATTTATGAGGTTTTTTATACAATCGATTTCCGACCAACGTGCTTCTTGCCTGACTAAAAAAATTCCTTATTTCATGGGATGATAGTTTGCTACTTTTTGCAAACTTTTATACAAAAGTTTGTACTTTCAAGTGTATCAAGAAATCGTCAACTAAATTTTCACGAAGAACAAGAAATCAGTCTTTTTTCCTATCAACGATCATGAAGTAGCTTGAGAATGTCTTTCTATTTTCAAAATTAGGAAAATTACGGAAGGAAAAATCTCTTCAAGGATAATTTGACACGTAAAAAGATTCTCATTAAGCACCTAATTTAACTTATCGCAAAAATTGTGTGCAACAAATTTCAAGTCAATTTGTCAAGTAGTTTTAGAGATTTTCCTCACTTATGACTTATGAATATAAGATTAAAGCTTCTGTTTCAGCTCCACAATTTCTCAACATTCTCAAACAATTTTTGCACTCTGCTGACCAAAAAACTATCATTTCACAAATGCAACTATTTTTTCACCCTCTGTCGTCAATGAATACCAAAATCACACACATCACACCTCGAGTAAAATCCATCCGACTGATCTTTCGCGTGACCTAATCAACCCTGAGTACATCCTCCACCTCTGATCCCCTGAATACAGCGTTGACTCGATCCACCGCAGCGATGCTCCCTTTTTTCCTTCTCCGCGTAATAAAGCGCCAGGTGTTAAACCGGGCTTCTAATCCATTACGGAAGTTCGGTCAGCTGTTCGACAGCAACGAGGCACGCGGCACACTTGGTTCTCAGTCCGGTTCGACGCACCTGTCGCCCGCCTGCCAGACCGGAAGTTTGACCGAGACAAGGCCGGTTCGCGAGGAGTGGATTATTCCAGAATTTCTCAATTCCGGTTTTTCCTGTCCATTATTCAACCTAGTTCTCCGCGGTTCGAGTATCCGAAGGGTGGGACCGAATGCGACGTTCTCCTCTTCGAAAGGCTTCGTGGCGAATCTCTTTGGCTTCGGTTCGGCCTGCGAGCACCGCGATAAAAAATGGATTTCTATTAAATTCTTGGCATCGGCTATCGCCGTTCCTGCGATACAAGATCGTGAGGTGAAACCCCGAGGATGAGAGGAATCTGCGGAACGCGAATCGATGTCGGTTCACACGACATTTTCCCCCTTTTTGGGGGGTGAAAATCACAGAGTCCGTCTGAAAAATTCTCAGCGAAATCAGGATCTGAACAATCGCAGCGGCGCTGCTGAGGATTCGATCGAATCATCCACTCGGCCAAAAGGCTTATCGTGTACAACCGGAAAAGGGATCGGAAACGAGTCCAAAGGCTTTGTTGAAATGTTCTTCGAATTAAACAGCGGTTCATCGATCTAGTTGGTCTTTTCATAATTTTTTTTTATACCTCTTAAGGGTATATAATTTCCCTGAAATTATATTACTCCTGATTACCAGTCCGGGAAACGCGTGCTACCTCGATTTTCAATCAGCAAACAGACTCCGAGCCCCAGTCCGAAGCCTGGACTCCATTTCTCTCTCTCTTAGCTGAATTAATGAGATTTATATCGGGCTGTATATAGCAGCACTGCAAACTAGTTTCCTAACTGGAGCTACTGTTGGATGTAAAATTTGACCAAATTCTCAAAGCGATGTCCATGACGTGAATTTGAATTCAATTAAACACTTTCTTGTTTTGAAACAGCTTGAGACTCCTCATTTTGGACGATTTGACATGATTTAAATCAATGAATATGACATTTCCAGTTCATTCAGGTTAATTTTGGACCATGTCACACGATTTTACTGGTCAGATATGACGTTTCTAGTCCATGTAGAACAATTTTGGATCATGAAACATGTGTATACTGGTGAAAAATGACGCTTTTAGTTGGGTTGAGACAATTTTGGACCATGTTTCATGATCCTCCTCGTCAAATATGACGTTGCTAATTCATTCAGGACCATTTTGGACCATGACACATGATTATACTGGTCAAATATCACGTTTCTAGTCCATTTAGGACCATGTCACGTGATAATACTGGTCAATATGACGTTTATAGTTTATTCAGGACCATTTTGGACCACGACACATGATTATACTGGTCAAATATCACGTTTCTACTCCATTTAGGACCATGTCACGTGATAATACTGGTCAATATGACGTTTATAGTTCATTCAGGACCATTTTGGACCATGACACATGATTATACTGGTCAAATATCACGTTTCTAGTCCATTTAGGACCATGTCACGTGATAATACTGGTCAATATGACGTTTATAGTTTATTCAGGACCATTTTGGACGACGAAACATGATTATACTGGTCAAATATCACGTTTCTAGTTCATTTAGAACCATTTTTATACAGTTTTATGTAATTATAATGGTTGAATATGACATTTCCAGTTCACTTGAAACCATTTTCGACAGTTTCAAACCATTTTGGTCCATACAATCTACTAAACCATGGCATTTTCAGTCCAAAACCAATTTTAGAAAAAGTAATCATTTCTGCGATCATGAATAATTTCAAATAATTCATTCTACCCTATTTGACTGTCGAATAAATTCTGAATCAATTTCTCAGATATCATTAATCAAATCTATGCACATTTTGATATGAAAAAATCGTTTCTTTCTGCTAAAAGATATGGCCTCTTAATCCTGTACAGAAAATCCTGAACTGTGATAAAACTATCCAACGAACGTCGCATTGAAAAATTAATTTCCAACGCCAGTTGCTGGAGATCGAGTTTGATCAGACTTTGCAGCAATGCAGTTGGGTCTGTTCACCGGGTGCCGGATGAAACCCTGATAAGTTCATTCGTTGAAAGGTTTCGTACAAATCCCAGTAGCAGTTTACTGTACTGAACTGAATCACGCAAACTATTCACCGCATGAATTTGCGTAATGAATACTACATGCTTCGTGAGTTTACGCTAATGGCCTGAAACCACGTGTGTTCAAACTTTTCATTACGACTATATAACACGACTCGGTTAAATTATATATTCCTGCGGTTATGAGGATCTCCGTATATCCAAGGATTTTCACCCAATTGCTAGAGGCAATATTATATTGACGAGGCTCGAGGACAATAAAGAGAAAAGTTAGTGGCCACTTACCGCAATAACGATAAGTTATACGAGGTTCGATGAAGAAAGATAAGATACGTTGTCCAATTTACTTCATTTCATTCTTTTTTTCTCGGTAAATCGACCAGACGCACTTTATCATCGCGTAATTAAGCTTCCCACGTATTTTCGGGAAAGTTTATCGAGCTTCTTGGGCCAATTTTTCCAGCTCCGTCCCCGGAAGAGCACTTCGTCAATTAAATTCGCGTGGATAATGAAAGGTTATGCGAAATAAGAGCCACGGGTGCCAGGGGAGGAGAGCAAGAGAGACTCTATTGTGTAATTTGCGGTTTTCTTATTTCCGCAAGAATCGTCCATCCTTCGCGGACCAACCCCTGGACCGATTGTAAATTTAAAAAGCAATCGGTTTCGTGCGAACGAATAATACGCGGTCCCACACGGCACGGGAACCGTTATACCGCACCGCAGCGATCGACCAGGACCAGATATCTCGTTGTTTGCACATATCCCATAATTTTGCGGTGGCAGAGAAATTGATTGCCAAACCCGAAACGGATGTCGCTTCCCGTGGTCGAGGGCTCTGCTCTTTTCAAGTGGCAGACAGAACGATAAATTTTAACAAAAGGATATAAAATATTTCGATCACCTTTTTTTTTCAAGTAGCTTTTAATCTCTTCAAGAATAATTTTCGAAGGCAAGAAGGGGATCCAGAATTTGACAAATTTGAGCAGAATTAACCCGATGACTCCTTCATTTTTTGGGCTCGTGTACACGATAATTAAAAAAACAAGCTACGAATCACGTCGAGATTCTTTTAATATATCAATTTTACTTTTTCGCTTGATGTGAACCAACCACGACTTGAATCAATAAATTTTTATCATTGTTATTCAGACAATTGGGTAAAATTAATTTTCACATTCTCAGAATAGACTGATTACCTGGATATCCAATAACTCAGCGATTTTTCAATATTCAAGGATGTTTATCTTTAATTTTTCAAAATAAAGAAGAAAATTCACCTAAAAAAATTCACTTTTTAATTTTCTTGAAACCACTTTTGAAAAAAAAATCCTCAAAATAGACGAGAATTTCAGACTCACATAAAATTCAGTGGATTCGACTCGTTATTTTTGTTCGTTGAAAAGTTTATCTTGTTTTCGAAAAAAAAATTCTGTGTACACAAGACCGATGGTTGTGAATCTATTCAACGTACAATATTCACGAATCTATTGATTTTATCGGTTATATAGGCATTCAGAATCGAGTTATGATCTGATTTGAACCGTGCAGAAGGTATCTGATATCGTCCAAGAATTTCATTTCATTCACTGTGAAATTCAACTTCGGTAACAAACTACACACTACAGTTATCGAAAATGTTCTTTGCTTCAAAAACAATTCGCGAAACGTGCAGAGTTTATTCGGGTATACATCAAAATATACTCGCCTCGCCGAATACGCTGCCCAGCCTCGAATCCATTGAAACGAGAAAATTTTTATCGAATTCGTACACGTCTATTAATCATCGAATGAATTCTACTCCATTTTTTTTTTTATTATTCATCATTCACGAATAACTGGAACGCAAAAAGGGTGTAGAAAAAAATATACATCCAAGTTTCTACACAGTTGCAAAAAAAAAAAAAAAAATTGTGTCAAAATCTACGTTAATCAGGATTCAATACCGTCAGAGAAAACAAAACTGTTTCAAAGCGTAGAATTCGATGAACCATGGAGTATTAAAAAAAAAAAAAAAAAATAGCACGTGCCAAATTTTAGTTAACACGCTTTTATCACTTAAAATTTTGAAACGTTCCCATCGATATCGGTCACGTCAAAGCCAGGGTTACTGGTTGATTTTCTTTTTTTTTTTTCAGAGAGTGTAGAATTTTTTTTTTTTTAGTCCAGTTGGCTTTGGCTTTGATAAAATTCGTTTGAGAATGATGAATTTTTATTGAAAAAAAAAGGAAATGAATTTTCTTTGTGACTACGTGTTGTGAATTCTGGGAGCACCGATGGAATATTGAAATCTGAAAAATAGATTTTAGTATGATAAAAACTTCTGACCACGATAGTTTATTTTTATGCCCGCGGAGGTTCGATTGCGTAAATTTTGAGAAATAATTTTTTCAACCAAAATCGTAGGACGAGAGAGCGTAAAGAAAGGGCAAAAAGTTCTCTCGAACCATTTGACCGCGTATCTTTGAAGCTGTTTGAACCCATTCTGAAGAAATATCGTTTCGAGAACTGCGAGAAGGCCTCGGTGATATAATAAAAGAAAATAGACGATAGGAATGTAAAAAATTGGGAAAACTTTTAAGAAAATATATAACACAATCCTCGGCCTAGGGTTCAGCTTAGGATTTTTTCTTTCTTGTTTCGACAAAAAGCAGAAAAACTGAATGGAAAAAATTTCGACTTTTTTATGACGCTGTGCAGCTGATGCCTCATAGCAGTCGTATATTTGCAGAATTGAGACGAACGAGGGAAACTGAAAAGAAAAATAAGCAAATAGAAGACAGAGATTGATTCCCGTTTTCTCGATTTTCTTATGATATAGGAGCTTTTCCGTCTCATCTACTGTACAAAAATCCGAGGATCTTGGTTCTATAAAGCTGGTTTGAAAAATATCTTCCCCAATAAATTATTGTTAATAAGAAATTGGCGAAGCTTGGGGTGATTAGAAATTCGGTTATATTATTTGACCGCTAATTACCACCAGAAACTGAACCTCGCTGCTGTAGGTGATTTATAATATTAATTCGAAACACTTTCCAAGGACCGCAAGTAGAAGGGAATATAAAGTTTGACCGTTAAACGGCGAGAAATTAGTCTATATGGCAAATTTCGAACTGAAGGGGGACAACGGGTACTAGGACCAATTTTCTCATGGCACAGATATCCGAGAAGCTCGTTGAAAGCTCGCGATCGGTCGGCATGTACCTGGCATCGAATCAAGCTCCCGAGTACCTCGTAAACGGAATTCATTCGACATTGAGCAAAACTCATTTGAGCTTCCGGTTATTCATTTTGTTTCCAGCTATTGTAAATTTTGCAAATCTGACCTCATATTCTTGATCAACGATCCAAAAGAACATGTGGTACCAAATTTTGTTCAAGTCTGTTGACAAGTTATCAAAATATCGTCATTTTGAAAAGTACTGAATCGATCAGATCCAAGATTTGATCGGTTCTGAGTTGAGAAAAGTTGGGGTGATTCAAATGACTTCCTCTTCTCTCTGAAAACAGAGAAACGTGAAGTTGAAAACGACAAGCCAGGTTCTAATTTAGGGTATAATATAATGTAATATCCCGAGTCGAGACGTTGGACGAGACTCGAGTGGGGGAAAAAAAAATTGAACGTAAGGTGCGGAACCGTTGCCTGTAACATCGGGGTTCCCACGTGCAGGTTGTTGTATGCTTCGCTCCTGCATGTGGGCGCAGTCAACGACTATATACTCTTGGTCTCCGGTCTGTGCTCTTCCATGCGTGATTCCGTTCCCACCCGTAGACTCTTTCGATGCTACCTTGTGTCTTACATAGTTTGCACTACTGACAAGGGGAAGACGGTTTGTTGTCTTACACCAGGAACCATGAGACCGGGGTCAGAACTAGAATGGAGTCCATTGTGGACATATTCCAACCAATCAGTCTGCACACTTGACTCTGACTCACTTCAGCTCATTGCCAGTGAAAGAACGTATTCGGACCTGAAGGCTTTGGGGGAAATGAGGAGCAGAAAAAGCTCCTGATGCAGAAGCTTTAGCAGAAATGTTGAATTCATCATCTTGAAGAACCGAGTGACAAAACGCTTTTTATGTCACCAGAAACTACGATTTTTTTACAGAATTGCTCACATGGATGAAAAAAATCGATTTTAATCCGCAGAGTTTAGGACAAATTCCAATTGATTCCGTGAAATTCTGAAGAATATCAGAGAATCCCAACAGTTAATTCTAAATAACTTGTCAAGGCGTTAATTGATTTTTATTTTTGATAAGAAGAGATCGATTTCCGTCTCGACCGTTTGTTTGCAGGCTGATATGAGCCTGATCAGGTTGAAACCGCGGAGTTGGTGAACATTGATGAATTTGAAAGCGCGAAGAGTCGATGGACCGCGTCGTATCCAAGGATCCTCCGGTTCGGTTATTGGCCAATAGCCAATGTTTGCCATAAGTCAACGTTATTAAACGGGCCAAAACCGATTAGAGCCAGGAGCAGCTAACGTTCTCGATTCCTCGAACGAGTTAACCCACAATTTCCATAAAACAGTGTACATACACCCACCCCAAAATTGCGTAATGGACTCTGCACAGAGGGGATGAGGGGGAAAAATGAATAGCAACCCGCAGGAGATGGATTGACTCGGTGCAGGTCTGACTTGAGTGTAAGAATTGGATTGCTCGCCCCGGTAAAAGGATAAATTAAGTGGAGTCCTGATAAATCGAGTGAGACTTGGTTGGAAAGGGTATCGGAGAGTTTTCCGACCAAGTGAGAAAGAGAGAGACAGAGAGTGGAACTGTGGGGTTGAAGAAGAAAAAAGATAGAGACTGACTGGTTGATTAGTGGGTTATAGGTGTGGCACCGGGGGCAGAGGTGGATCAATTCGATACGCTAAAAAGTCTCTTCGTGCCGACGAGATAAGAAATATAACGATAACATCAACAGTAGCTGTGGGTATATGAATGATTAAAGGTATTCATCACCTTTTGTACTGTCGACTGTCTCTAGATAGTCGCGATTATACCGGTGCAGTTGGTAGGATACGAATAACCCGCTATTTACATTCGGTTCTATTGTCTACACAGCTGACGTATTAATCACAGACAGTTTACCCGGTAATTATCTGTAATAACCCAGCCAGTTGGCTGGATGCTTTCGCGTTAATTGAACCTCAAACCCCGCGTCTCTGCCTCTTCGTACGATACCCGAAACTCTGAAAGCAACAAATTTGAGCCGGTTTTTTTCCAGAAGGACGACGTCTCAATCGATGAAGGATTAACGGATATCGCGGGGAGGGGTGAGAAAATATATTCGTTTAGGGTCACGCCAGGGGTTCGTATAGGCGGCAGAGACTCGGATGGCACTCCATAAAATTCGATACAGTAATAAATGAGAGCTCTTATCGAGGACGGGGCAAACGGCTCGGGCTGCACGAGAGACCGGGGATGGATGAATGGTGCATATATTTCACGCAAGGTCCTTCTTTTTTTTCTACCCCCCGACCCGTACATCCAGACGCTATAACCCTGGCCTGTAACGGAACCCATCGAACCGACGCGCTTCGAGATAGGAGATTGCCGAGGAGCCTTTTTTTTCCTTCAGGTTTGGGAAATAGAAGCGATGAAATAAACGCGCGTGGGAGAATCAATATGGAAATTACGGAAACCAGAGTTCGAGAGTTGGAGAGATTTCGAGGGATTTTCATGAAACTTGATAGAATTTGATCAGATTTAATGGAGATTTTGGAAATTTCGATAAGTCGAAAGGATCTCGACAAGACAGACTTGATTCTTTAATTGAATTCAGAGAATTTCGAAGAGCTTAAAAAATATTTGACACCATTTTATGGGACTTCGTGGGATTTTAAGCGATTTCGAAGATTCCATGAAACTTGTGCGACTTGATAAAATTGCATGAGACTTGATGAAACTTCTGAGACTCTAAAAGATTTCGAGGGATTTTCGTGACCCCTCGTAGAACTTGAAGAGAATTTCAAAGACCTTGTGAGACTCTTCAACACTTTAAAAAGTTTTGAGGAGTTTCATTAGGATTCATGAACCTATCGAGACTTCATAACGCTTCAGAGGCATCAGAGAAGTCAAGGACTTCAATAGATTTCAAGGAATTATGAGACCTCACAAGAATTCAAAATATTTCACGAGACTTCAGCGACTTCGAAAATTTCCAACGCGTTACATAAGACTTCATGGGCATAACGAGACATCATGGAACTTCTGGGGCTCCTGTAACTTCAGAGACGTCAAAGACTTCAAATATTCTAAGGGATTTCATGAGACTTCATGAAATTTCAGGACAATTTCGAAGTAGACAGATTTTGTTTCTAGTATGCACTGCAGGTGCAGGTATGAAGTAGGTACATTGATCGATAAAATCATTGTACAGTTGGATTGTTGTTTCGAAAAAAGCGTCATAATCGAGTTACTTTATCGACCCGATATTATTGTGTCACTTTAACCCCGTTTAGTTTTAACACGTTCGTCATGATGTGGAGCCGGTCCGCGTTCGGTCATCGATTATTAATACCACGGGTTACAGTCCGTTCGCGGTTCGTGCCTCCTCTGCACGCGAATATTACACAAAACCCACGCGCACAACGGTGTTTCGATTATAAATACTCGAGGATCAGCTCATCGATAATTCCGAAAACAGTTTATAATTATTATCGCAAGCTATATAACCAACGTTATTAAGCTTCGGGATTACCGTTGGTCTCTCGAATACACTGGTTAAAATTTTCCAAAACGAACATCAATTTATTAACGATTCCATCAATTTTCAATTCCCCCATTGCCACAGGCTCCACAAAAAAAAAAATTGTTTTTTTCAATCCCAGAACAAAATGGAAGAAAAATATATACTTTCTGGTCCCTGGGTCTGTCGTATATTTTTGGAAAGCTTACCGCGATATGACGTAATATCAACGTAATCGGTTATAGATACGAGCCATGCGGCCCGCTCAGTGGAGCGATGACATGGACCCGCCGCATCGTGGTGGTGGCATGACGCCAATCTCCGCGATACAGAAATAGCGATAAGCTAAAAAGTGGGGGATACCGAGGTCTGGTTAAAACCATCAAAATCTTGGAATCTCAGAGGCGAAAAATCTAGACACAATACCGGAAACTATACAGTCCCCAGTCCCCAGTCGATGAGTGAAGCTTTACGCTCTGCCGGATCAACTGATTCGACACGGTTTGATGATCTCCCTATAACCGCAACAAGGAGATGCGAGAATGATGGGTGGAAAACGAACGTGGAATTTGTTTTTCCATCCACACAATGGGTGAAATGGGATTCTCATTAGGACTATTCGAGTAAGCGACGGTGCGGTGTGTGGTTATACGATTTCCAGCCTCGTCGTTGGGTCAGTCGGAGCAGTTTAATTGAACTGAAATAGAAGGCAGACGCCATCGATTTAATTTGCCATCATTTTTTATTTATCTTCATCCGTCAGCAGTTTTACCAATTCTTTAGGCTGATATAATGCTGAGTGAAACATGGGGGAAAAAGACAGAAGAGATGACTTGAGAGAATCTTGTGCAGAAATTGTGGTAACGGATGGAACGACATTCCTTCAATTCACGCAAAAAGGAGATTAAACCTGAAAGTGAATTGACTTCAACTGACGTCACGTGACTGACAGTAGCTTCGATCCATAGATTGACTTTCACCGTAGGCTCAAACGACTCTAATCGAAATCAGTTGAAGTCAGTCGAATTTACCCAAATTCAAGTGAATTCAGGCAAGTCGAAGTCGAACAAATTTAATTAAAGTTACTTCAAGTCAGTTGATGTCCGTTGAAATCATACAAAGTTACTTGAAATCTGTTGGAGCCATTTGAAGTCATACAAAGTTACTTAAAATCAGTTGAATTCACTTGAAATCAGTTGAAGTCATACAAAGTTACTTGTAATCAGTTGAAGCCATTTGAAGTCATACAAAGTTACTCGAAATTAGTTGAAGTCATACAAAGTTACTTGAAATCAGTTGAAGCCATTTGAAGTCATACAAAGTTACTTAAAATTAGTTGAAGTCATACAAAGTTACTTAAAATCAGTTGAATTCAGTTCAAGCCAGTTGAAGTCATACAAAGTTACTCGAAATCAGTTGAAGTCATACAAAGTTACTTGAAATCAGCTGAAGCGATTTGAAGTCATACAAAGTAACTTGAAATCAGTTGAAGTCATTTGAAGTCATACAAAGTTACTTAAAATTAGTTGAAGTCATACACAGTTACTTAAAATCAATTGAATTCACTTGAAATCAGTTGAAGTCATACAAAGTTACTTGTAATCAGTTGAAGCCATTTGAAGTCATACAAAGTTACTCGAAATTAGTTGAAGTCATACAAAGTTACTTGAAATCAGCTGAAGCGATTTGAAGTCATACAAAGTAACTTGAAATCAGTTGAAGTCATTTGAAGTCATACAAAGTTACTTAAAATTAGTTGAAGTCATAAAAAGTTATTTAAAATCAGTTGAATTCAGCTGAAGCCAGTTGAAGTCATGCAAAGTGACTTGAAACCAGTTGAAGTCATACAAAGTTACTTGAAATCAGTCGAGTTGATGAAGTATTGAAGTTGTTGTTTCGACATCGGTTATCGGATTTAAAGTGTTTTATTTTCGAAAAAAAAGCCTCCCTCAATGGTTTTTTTCACAATTTTCCTAGCTTTTGACAAATTCTAAATGGAAAATTGGACAAAAATTGATCAGAATCGTCGCACAACCGAAGCCATTTACGGAAATGAAGAGATTCAAATTCGTGGTGAAATGATGTTTTTATAGTTTTGAGTCCGAGTGCAGAGGTCAATTCAGTGGAATGTCGAATCACTCAAGAGAATCACACGCATATATGTATACGGTTGTAAAATCGATAACCTGAAATTGGAAATTAACGGTTGGTAGAAGCGAAGCGTCGGGCTTCTATTCTATCCTCCTCTCCTCTTCGTCAGACAATTGGAAAAGAACAAAGGGTTGAATTTCCAGTCTGTCTTACATCCAGACGTGGTACTATACGGTTTGATGACAAAGGGACGGAGAACCGTAGTGGCTAGCCACCAACTGAATCTCGGGTCTGTCAAATTTCTGAAAGATAAAAAAAAAATCAGAAACAAAAAATTCAATTTCCTGGATTCCGATCGACGACTTGCATCGCAGCTTCGTTTTTTTTTTTGTACAGAATCGTATCAATTTGTTTGAAAACACCCCGACATCGGAAGAGTGCCAAGTAAACAAATAGAAGTCTGTTGCAGTCAGAGTTAGACCCCTGCTAAGTGTACTCGGAACGTTATGCTCGGGAAAGTTTTAGCCGTCTTACAAACTTGAACCCCAGCCCCTGTTTCAGGGTGGCAGGGTGGAAGGGTGGCAACGCGGAGAAGCCGTAAACTTTAAAGTGTTAATAATTAATTATATAGACAGTATAACCTGAAACTATAGCGCTTCGCGTAACCCTTTATGAAAGTCTTCTCACGATCAGTTTATAATACAATATGTATCTTGTATAGTTCCGGGTGGATTATCGCCCGGGGAAACTTGCCACTGTCTGGTTTAGTTATTTATCCCATAGTATATCGAATGATCGCGTTTACTCTATCATCGTTATCGATAATAATTTTGCCAGAGCTACAGGACTCGAAATTAATTTAATCTCTCGCTATCTAGTCAACGGCTTCATAGACTTTATCTAGAATCTATATGAGATAAAAACTGTATATTGGAAACCAAAGAATGGCAGAATGGTCACAGAAATCATGAGCTAGAAGCCATTATTGACCTCGTTAGGATATCAGAGTACCTGAAATACCAGGTGAAAATTGAGTTGAATTTTCTATGTCTTCCCAATGTAATTTTTCAGCTCTGCCCCACCATTAAAATTGTGAATATCTTGTCAAATGTTGGGTTGAAAAGTTGAAAATTTTGGAATTGTGATCAATACATGGATTTATATTGAAAAAAAACGACCAAAATTGAACACTTACATATAATATTGACTCAAAATGCGACTTTGACACGCCATTATTCGTAATTGAGGGAAACATTTTTATGGATTATCCCTTAGAATTCAAGGAAGTTGAAAATTTCGAATTTATGTGAAGGAAAGTCGGAATTCTTGTGCGTCGAATCGTGAACTGGTGGGGTTTCCTTCCCGGTGTTACTTTTCTGCCAATTCTTTTGAATGCAAAAAAACGCCCGGGGTTCGACTGTGTGTCTCAATATATAACTATAACTCTGGGGCAAATTTCCTCGTACACGTTGTCCTGTAAAAGTGAAGCTAAATAGATCCAAACGTTGATATAGAGACAGACTTTGTGGGAAACGACATCGGGCTGTACAACGTCCAAAGACAATCGACTGCCTCGAGACTCTGTGAAAATTAACGCATTGTTAGTGCGGAACTATAGACGAAGGGAAAATTTCCCGAGGCGATGCAAGTTGTCTGAATATTCCACAGGATAAATTTTACCTGATATAATTCAGGTGCAGTTATATGGGAAAATTGATATTCATCAAAGCGTTTATTTGATATCGCAGAGAGGACGGTTAAACAAATTATCGATATGACATTGGGGCAGGGGGAGGCGGGCTGGGCTCCGAGTAATTCCGATTGTTAGTCAAACATGGAAATATCTCTGTGCCAATAACCAATTCACTGTAACAAACGAACACCGCCTCTCTCTGTCTCCATTCTGACCTGATTTTCCTAACAAATGCATCACGACGCCATTTCCATGTAATTATAACGTTCATTTCCTCTCTCGACGGATTCACCGAGATTAGATTATACCGCGTTACGAGCAGAGGGTACAGACCCATAGCGCCAACGCAGTTTACTCGACAACCAGAATTCCTTGTTTCCATTTTTTCAAAATTCATTTTTTCACACAATAAACACCATTCGACGATTATTTTGAAGCTTGATGAATTTTTTGAGGCAACCATCATCTTTTTGTACACTAAAAAAACAATAAACCAAGATTATCTTATGCAGGATTGGGAAGTGATTTTTAACTTCCCGTTTCTCTGTTTTCAGAGAAAAAAGGAAGTTATTGTGATCAACCCGAAAATGGAAAGTTGAGTTTTCACTAAATCTTCACGTTTCGAGGTCCAAATAAACACCTCCGACTATTTTCAGTTTGACGTCTGGGTGTGTGTGTGTGACCACATTTTTGTCCGCGCGATATCTGGAGAACGCGTGATCGGATTTCGATCAACTTGGGCTCAATCGACGGAACTTTTCTTAACTTAGAACTGATTAGATTTTGGCTTCGATCGGATTAGTACTTTTTGAACTATTCAAATAACAAAATTCTAAAAAATACAACAAAAATGACGATATCTTTTGAACGAATGAACGGATTTCAATTAAATTTGGTACCATCTGGTTTTTTTGATCGCTGATCACGAATCTGAAGTCAGTTTTGCGAAATTTTCATTTGGCGTATTCGATATGCTCCAAAAAAAACTAAAAACATTTGGATTTGGATGAAACTTGGTATTCGTAGGTTTTTTGGGTCATTGATCACGAATCTGAAGTCAGATTAGCGAAATTCAAAATGGCGAGTCCGATTTGCTGGGAAAAATACTAAAAACATTCTAAATCTTACCGAAATTTGTACTCGAAGGTTTTTCGAACCGCTGATCAAGAATCCGAGGTCAGATATACAAATTTCAAAATAGCTGAGAACCAAATAAATAACAGGAAGCTGGAAGGCTGGCTCATAGTCAGCCCAAACCCGCTTGTTTTTTATCTGAAACAAACGAACTTTGCAACGAATGTACTTCAAGTTTCTTTGTTTGATACAATCAGTCATTATCACATGTTTTCATCGTGGAAAAAATCTTTATCGATCCAAGATAATCGATCGCTGTATGAGCTTCAAGTTGAAAAAATGTTTTCTTAAATCTTCATATATTGAAAAAGTTTCCGGTTTTTTAATCTCCTCCTAGGTAGCGAAAAATTGTCTTTTTACTCTTAATATATAAAATCTAAAAGGTAACTTTGTCGAAGTTTTTTACTACGGATAAAAAGGGCGAGGTTTTATCGAATAACGAGAGACGGGGTCTCGTTATACAAACACATAATGTATTTTCCCTATACTCGATATATTCTTCTATTCGATATAAAATCATTCATAGACACGAGATAAAAGAAGATGATATACATATACATACATATATCAAGGCAGTGTCCTAGCTGCAGTTCGATACTAGGACATTATTTAGCACCGGCTTCAGCCCCAGCACCTGATCCCTTAAACTCTTCTCTCTCTCTCTCGCTCTCGGTTTGCGGACTATACATTGTTTTTCATTTTATCACCTGATATAGTGCAGGCTCCAGTGGACAGTTATCTCTCTCCCGTACATATCTATACCCGTTATACTACATTGGCTTTAAAATTCAATCGGTTCGATGATTTATCCGATCTGCACGCAGTTATAGCATGCAGCTTCACAAAATTCGATATTCCTTTCTATCCATGGAAGAAACAGAAGGAAGATAAAATCGGCATATTCAATTGAGGGGGTTCCTACTCCTTGAAATTACAATGAAAGGCATTTTTCATACTTTATAACAATTTTCACACGATTTTAGTTTAGTTAGAAGAGCTTTTTTTTGGGGGTATTTGAATATTTTTGGATCGATTATGTTTCTTACATCTACAATTTCAAGAGTAATTCATACAGTTCCATACTTATAAATTATATGTATAACATGATTTCATTAAATTTTATAGGGGATCGAATATGGAGAATCAGATAAGAGGTTATCATTAGGTTTATCGTTGATAGTAATTTTTTATTTCAAATTTTCTGGTCTCAAACTGTTCATTGAAGAGCCTTTTTCAAAATGACTAGATATCTTTTCGATCCGATAAAAATTGTACCTGATATTGAACAATTTCTGGACCTAGCGTTTTTCGTGCTAATTACTCTAGCAAAAATGACTAAAATCGTGGATTTCACTCAGTGCATGAAAGAAAAAAGAAAAATTGTTCCTACAAGTCTGAAAAATGACTTTAGACTGATGTTTTTACCCTGAAAAAATGTCAAGGTTCCGTCAACCGTAACGAAGAATAATCAAGTTCCCATTTTCATTTTATTTTTTCTTCCTTGTTCTTTATAATCAAATTTTGATAAATTTGATCGAGGGGAGTCAGAGCCGGGGGATGAAGTGATGAAATTACGCAGGTCCTCGAATATCGTCGAATGGTGTGAACGCAGACGATAAAAACAATAGAACGGAAGTAGAGACGTGGACTACGGTTTTTTTTGTCCCAATAAGAAAACGCGACACTAGACACCCGGGTTTTATCTCTCCCGCTACACTGAGGTAATCAGTCTGTCGTAGTAGCAAGTTTCAGTCACGGACTGGGAGAAAGAGGGATGATAATAAAAAAAATGTGGAGAAAAAAAAATAAACCAGAAGAGGACTCTTGGTCCTCGCGGTACTCAGCGACGGCTAATGCTGATGACCCCCCGCGAAGAACCGACGCGCGACGGACCTCGTCTTCGCCGCGAGGTTCAGAGATGAAGAGAGCTATGGGTAAAATGAGAAAGGTGGGAAACGTCGCATTTAATTAGCTAATGAAGTAGCGTAAAAACGTTGAAAAACTTCAACATCACCGAAGAGAGAAAAAAAGATAAAAGATAAAAGATAAAAGATAAGAGATAAAAGATAAAAGATTCCCATTATTATTATTACTTTCTTTCTTGTACCTGCGTTTTATCATCCCTTATGAATCTTGATGGTATTCAATATACAGATATAAAAAATAAAGATTCATGGGGGGTGAAGGTAAGGGTGGCTTTTTCTTACCGCAATAAGTCAAATACGTTCATGAGGATCAGAGATTCTGATGTTTTTTCGCGACTGGAATTATTGATTGGATCGAAAATGGAGGTTACCAAATTTCCTGCCTTTTCTTTTGTTTTTCCACTCTCAGCATCCTCTGTATCCTCTGTGCGCCGTAGTCGGGGGGATTAGGAGGATTTTCCAGCGTGCATTGTGTTTGCCTTTGGACTCAGTCAGCACCGCGAGGTAATTAACGTGCTGCGCAAATTTTCTTGCCTGTTTTCAGAATGAAACGAATGAACGCAAAGCTCTGCACCGCATTCCCATGACTCTGTTCTCGTGTCCTCGAGCTTTTTACTCTGAACCTTCACTTAATAAGCAGTTATTTGCAATTTGTGTTACAGTTTTCATCTCGCTGGTTTCTCTCGTTTATCGTGTACTCGAAGCTTTTTCAGAAAATAAAAACAAAAAAAAAAAAAACTTGTAATACTAGGATCGCGTCTTGTCACTGGTTTCCTTGAATTTATTGCAAGCTTTTTATCCATGTAAAAAATCAATAAATATTTGAAGCACAATTTTTTTTTATACGTGACGTTATTTTCTAATTATTTTCAATGCTTTAATTTGAATTTTATCAGTTGTAAAGTTCGAAAAATAACTTTTCCAACTAATTTTTACATGTTTCTTCAATATAAAAGCTCACTAAGAATAGCAATTTAATTGCATATTTGAAGGAAAAGCATACAGTGAAATTATAAGGAATGCGTTTCTGAATTTGAGGACAAAGCTCAGTGAAATAAGGAATAAAATTTGTTTCCAAGTCTGGTAAAAGCTCAGTGAAATTAGGATTCTCCATTCTGCAAAATTTTAGGAATAAGCTCGTCAAAATTAGGATTTATTTTTGTCTGCAAATATTTAGAAAAAGCCCATCAAAAGTCGGGATTCTTTGTTCCAAATTAGGAATTCGTTTGCAAATGTAAATAAATAAAAGCTCAGTGTACAGTTACGATTCTTTTTTGCCGCGAATTTCTTGCCGCGAATTTCTTGCCGCGAATTTTTTGCCGCGAATTTCAAGAAAAAGCTCGGTGAGAAATTGACGATTTCCTTTCTTGAACAAATTTAAGAAGGAAAAGCTCAGTGAAATTGGGAATGTGTTTGCAAATTTGAAGAAAAAAAGGCCTCGATAATTGATTCACTTTGCTACAATGAATTTGACATCTTCAAAGATATATGTAGCAGCTGTCATTTGTGTAATTCTGTCATTCGTTGCTTTTAGACTGATTCGATCAGACCTCAGATATGCGAGGTCTTCAATTTTTTTTGTATAAATTTTTTACTTATCAGCTGATCTGTAAAAATAAGAGAATAATAGACTCAGAGAAAGCGAAGGTGTGTTTTTCTGGCTCTCGCATAACGTGAATCCGTTTGATGAAATGGAAAAACTCAAGAAGTGAAAAGGAAAGGAGCGAAAAGAGAAAGAAAGAGGGAAGAAATCCATTCAGAAATATACGCGAGAGGGTTGATAAGAATATCGTGTCTTTTATACTAGGTAAAAGATCCCAAAGATTATACCTCGCACCGCTGAGAGAAAGAGGTATACAATTTTTTATTTTACTTATTTTATTTCTTATTTCTTTCATTCCACGCCCGATAATAATCTGACAAAACGAGGGTATGAGAAAATTTCTCTCCTCTGCGCTAAGCCACGCGATACTTGCAGTGGCGAATCGCCCTGATTTATAATTAGCAGAGTCGTGGGGTATAATGAGAAAGAACGATCTCCGAGGAGCTCGAGCTTCTCGAGCTTTACTTCGCTAATTTTATTTTTAGCATCTCGAGTTCAAATATTCGACCAAGACGCGGTACGCGCCTCTTGAGTATTTTTATTAGTTTAATTTAGCCGAATAGACGCACTGCAGTCAAACGAACAAACAAACAAAGGGAATTGATGAGCTGCGGAAAGAGGTCAAGGAACGATTCGCGAATCTGTTTTAGAATCCGAGAAACGGATCGAATTACTTTATGGCAGAATATAGACCGGAATAGATAACCTTGTTCTTGCTGAAGGTAATAAAAAAATAAAATGAAAAAAAAACACAAGTTCGACTGACGTCAATTCTAATCCAATGTGGATAAAGTCGACTGGGATGTTGCAAAAAAAAAATAGTAGATCTGAAAGAGCTTTCGTTCTACAAGTTTTTTTTTTCTCTTACTTTTTCAACCTCTGTACTGTGTTAGTGGGAAATTAATCATCCTTTCAACGAGCTTTTTCTCAAATTAAACTTCTTCGGACGACTAATTGAACTTGTTTAAAAAGAATGTTTGAAAATTGACCATCTTGCTTTTCACTCTTTTATCATTACGTGATCCACACTTATTTTTGTATCGTGTTTCGAAATAAACCCTCGAATACAAAGGATTTCTATAGATAGGATAGGATTTCTGTCATTTTTGAATAGGAATCTACGATATTGATAAAAAAAAATGTCATCACAATTTCAACGATTGAAAATCCTACGTTTTTCAAGCTACTCACAATTTTAATAGTAATGAAGCTTTTGTGCTTTTTGACAGAAAAATCAGTAACAGGGTAAAAAAAAGTCCGATACGATATTGTTGAAAAAAATGTCATCACAATTTCAACCCTTGAAAATCCTACGTTTTTCAAGCTACTCACAATTTTAATGGTAATGAAGCTTTTGTGCTTTTTGACAGAAAAATCAGTAACAGGGTAAAAAAAAGTCCGATACGATATTGTTGAAAAAAATGTCATCACAATTCCAACCCTTGAAAATCCTACGTTTTTCAAGCTACTCACAATTTCAACAGTAATGAAGCTTTTGTGCTTTTTAACAGAAAAATCAGTAACAGGGTAAAAAAAAGTCCGATACGATATTGTTGAAAAAAATGTCATCACAATTTCAACCCTTGAAAATCCTACGTTTTTCAAGCTACTCACAATTTTAATGGTAATGAAGCTTTTGTGCTTTTTGACAGAAAAATCAGTAACAGGGTAAAAAAAAGTCCGATACGATATTGTTGAAAAAAAGGTCATCACAATTTCAACGATTGAAAATCCTACGTTTTTCAAGCTACTCACAATTTTAATAGTGATGAAGCTTTTGTGCTTTTTGACAGAAAAATCAGTAACAGGGTAAAAAAAAGTCCGATACGATATTGTTGAAAAAAATGTCATCACAATTTCAACCCTTGAAAATCCTACGTTTTTCAAGCTACTCACAATTTTAATGGTAATAAAGCTTTTGTGCTTTTTGACAGAAAAATCAGTAACAGGGTAAAAAAAAGTCCGATACGATATTGTTGAAAAAAATGTCATCACAATTCCAACCCTTGAAAATCCTACGTTTTTCAAGCTACTCACAATTTCAACAGTAATGAAGCTTTTGTGCTTTTTAACAGAAAAATCAGTAACAGGGTAAAAAAAAGTCCGATACGATATTGTTGAAAAAAATGTCATCACAATTTCAACCCTTGAAAATCCTACGTTTTTCAAGCTACTCACAATTTTAATGGTAATGAAGCTTTTGTGCTTTTTGACAGAAAAATCAGTAACAGGGTAAAAAAAAGTCCGATACGATATTGTTGAAAA
>JAEUYN010001255.1:0-15414 GCA_018257835.1 Euura lappo
TGTTTCCTTTAACTCTGTCAACACTTTTATGGTATGTTGGGGCTGCCTAGGCGAGCATTTTGAGGTAAGGCAACCGTGGTCGGAAACTCATCCTAACGGCTGTGGAGGGCTTTGAAATATTTGGTACCGCGCGTTTGTTTGTATAAGTGTATTGACAGGGTGTCTACGTCCTTGAAAAACCTAGTTGAAAATCTCAAAGATTTTTTTTCTCCTCCCGAAATTTGTAGGGAATATTGGGTTTTACAAGGAGTATTGGGGAATATTGGGCACCAGTATTAAATTGAAAAAAAAAAGGTGCCTAGTGTATTTTAGGAAACAACAATAAAAATCGTATCTCGATACGCCTGGAAAAATTAAAGATTTCCCTGGAATATCGTGGAATTTTCAGGGAATTTTAGATCCTGACTTGAGTAGACACCTTGATTGAATCAGATGTGATCACTTTCGACGCAATGTTTCATTCATTGATTTGTTTTTCTTTCTGATTGTTTATTGTTTTCTTCAAAGATTATCGTTCTGTTGATCTTACACAAGAACTTTGTAAATAAAATATTGTGTCGAAAGTGATCACATCTGATTTATTACTATGAACAAGCGCGCGGTACCATATCCTTCAAAGCCCTCCACAGCCGTTAAGATGAGTTTCTGACCATGGTTGCCTTACCTCAAAATGCTCGTCTAGGCAGCCCCAACATACCCTAAAAGTGTTGACAGAGTTAAAGGAAACACCCTGTATATGGATGGTATTGAAGAGTGAAATTGTCAGCATATATAATTATGTACCACCATGGTATGCCAATATTCGATAGCTTCCTTCTCGCTCGGTCATAGTACTTCTTTTTTGATAATTATATTGTACTGAAGAGTCATTCCAGTTTTTAGATCTTGAATATATGTTTATAATTTATCTGATATATTGTTTTATAAATTTTACAAAATATAATTGAATCATGATTATATCCAATTTGAAACCGCAAACTTATCCCAAGTTCCTGATTTTTCATAATATAGTATAATATATAATTGTAAAGAGATCGAAAAAAAATGAGTTGTTTATGGATTATTGAAGTATTTGAATCAACTATTTTAAGAGATTAAAATTAGAAATTCTTTGCGCGTTGCAAATTGTTAAAATATTATCGTCGATGTTACTCTATTCTAGTGTTATTATACATATTTCTCGATGTATCTAACGTTGATGTCTGTGTATAAAAAATAATAGTGATAGTAATAAAGTCAATATCATATTATAAATTCTTCTTTAGTGATTATTTCTGAACCACAACAATTTCCAAGAATAAATGATGAGTCGCTTGCGAAGATAAACTTCAACATTTTCTATTGCACCTGGTACCCTGAGATTAGGTGGATGTTGTGATTATGTTAATGGGTATACAAATTTACATAAGAAACGTCAAATATATTTGTCAATTTTTTTTTTTCTCCACTGTATCCACAACGTAATGTTTTGTGTGTGTGATATTTTACTAAACAATGAATAAAAATATTATATGAATTTGTCTGTTCGCTACACTTACAATTTACAACTGAATATACACATTTTTACAATTTGTTGTTGTTGTTTTAAGTTGTTACATAATTAGCTAAACAAGTTTATAACATATTATTTTCAGCACACATTCAACAACGAATCTTTGAATCTCATTTTCTTCTTAATTATTATAATAATAAGATAAATCGACGGTGATACATACTGAACCATAAATCAGCTATTCTTGTATCCAACAAATAGTAAATAGCCGTTGAATCGTTTGATGTGATTTCAATAACAGAGCATTGGATTTATGGTCACGTTATCTACACTTTACACAAACAAATTTCTCTCATTCTTATGATATACTAAATGACATTATTTTAATTCAGTTTGATTAATTAATATTCTCCAATCATCAAATATGGCACATCTCACACTGAGCCGCTAACGAGCTCTCAACACTTTGAGATACCTTCGAGCATGATCATACAGCTCTTAAGAGCGAAAATTCAAAAGTCAAACGATTCTCGAGAAAAAATTCATTCATACAAAAATAAATTATACCAAGCGAATCAACAATTGGATGTTCTCAAGTCATTTGCTTTTGAAGATACGGCGATATGATCACGCTTTAAAAAATTTCTGCTCTAACAACAAAATCATGATTACGGAGATATTGGCCGTTAGCGTTTTGTTAATATGTATTGAAAAGTATCTGGTAACAAATTAATTGAGACATTCGGAGAAGCTTTTTCTTCGATGAAAAAACTAGAAGATTGTCTATCTAGTTAATCAGGAATTAATCAACATTTTTAGAAGTCTTGTGTCAATTTTGTGGACAGTGAATTCTTTTATCTAATGCTTCGAAATTAATTTTAACATATTTTACTAATCTACTCACCGTTGATTATTATTCGCACAGCCAATTCGCAAGACTGTGTGTTAATTATTATTGTTATTATTACGATTATTATTATCATTATCATACCAAATTACCCTTCGGAAATTTAATTATCGATTATTGTTAATATTTCGTTCAATTTCCTGTTACCAAACACCCTGCAATATAATATATTATATAATCGGATATTATGTTCATATATTTTATTCTATGACATGATTTAAATTGAAACGAGATGAAACATTAAACATAAAAATTTGTACACATTTCTTAATAATTATAATCGCTACTATTTTACAATGTATTCAACTTTCAATTTTTACAAATCGTTATAATTCAATTACAGATTCGCTTCACCACCGTTGATATCGCTATCAAGATAGGAGATTTTTATTTTTGATATTGGATCTGAATAAAGCTTCAAACACCCCGGGTAGGAATTAAAACACAAATATTAATTGATATTCGTTCATTTAAAAGAAAGATAATCAACGTTACCAGAAATATGTCAAAGACAGTAGATCATCTACTTGTAATTTTAGAATAGAGTTTTTATACTTTGAATTTTACAGTTATACAAGTCCGAAACTTTCTCAATATAATTTACACTTATGTTTTTTTGTTGCTTTCTTTTTTGTTTATGTTTATATTTGGCAGTCATAGAGCAGCTTTGCTTTTAAAAACTTGTTCAAAGAAACATTTACGTTGAGGAAATAAACTGCTAGCCCTTCGATAGACGTAATCCTGTGAAGAAGGAAACTATTTAGTCATTTTGTACTAAAAATTAATTCTCGACAACTAATTGCAAACAAGAATTTAAAGCTCGGTTGCAATTTTTAGGCACCAATAAATTAGCTGAATAAAACATTGAGAACGAGTGTCTCTGACGAGATTTCAACATGTTTTTCAAACTATCTAAATTGGCAACGATAAGACGACTATCTCGCAGCTCTCTCTCTCTCTCTCTCTCACTTAAACATTTGTTCCATCTCCAACATAGAGAAAATAATTAACTGACATAGTCAGCGAAGACAAAAACAAAAAAATCATAAATCAATATTCAACGACAATACAGTATCAAATCACGAGGGTTTACAAGATGGAAATTTCTTAACACTTATACACGACATTGGTTTACGCCATCTTCTTTTGCTGTGGTGACCAATTTGTTTTATATGACTGTTACAAGCTCCCTTTTGATCTCCCGTACCTCTATCCACCTCTTGGAGTTTTCGTTCTTCTATAAAAGAAAACAAAACGAGATAAGATTATCCTAGCGGATAGAAACACGAATGGAGATATGAGAAGTGATAATAAAAAAACCATCACATTTCATGTTAGCTGAAAACAAATGTATACCGATGAAACAAAGGGTGCATAAACTACATAAAACGAGCATCGATGGACAACGGATATCATAAACAATGACTGGACGATAGCGAAAGTGGGAATTAAAGGAATTAAAAATTTCATCGAACCACCGAGGCAAGAGGAAAGTTCAAAGACTTGGGCATAGCACATAGATACTGTAATACCAATTAATGTTATTTACAAGGGCAGATCTGATAGAGGACATCGAGAGTTACGAATGAAAGTTTTTTTATTGCTAATGAAAGAGATTGTTAGGCAGCTTGCGACTTTAAGGAAATCTGGCTTTACGATAATATGGATAAAAGAGTGGATATAGTGATAATACCGCTGATTGGAAAACTCCAGAGTCCGATAATGAAACCATCTACTGATATTTTGTCAGTGTTAGAGAATGACGCATGTCTTTGAGAAGAATACTAGAACGCGGTTCGTTGAGGAATGCTTACGTTCTTCTCTTCGTTCTACATCTGCAAAAGCCAAAACCTGTGTATCAAATTGTTTTGCAACTGAGGAAATAACATTTCTTTTTTTTTTTTTTGCCTCCTGTTCGTATCTGTTATTCAATTCATTACTCATAATAATACCATTCTGTATTGTTAGTATAAAAATGGGTAACTCCGCACAATCCGCGTGCTAAAAATTCACCACACCACGCCGACTTACCAATCGTACGAAGACCACCAATCTGGGTTTACAAGCAATTCGTATGAATCTACCCAATTGAAAATAAACATTTAAAAAAACGAAAGGAGACGATTTCAGAAAATTGATATCGAAGAAGGGGGCCTGTGTTAAATAATTAGTTGCTTCAGGAGAGCAAGGTCAGAACGGGGTATTCGAGATACTGACCTTTGTAGAATATTAACTTTAACTCATAGATATAGATTGCATTAATAACAACAATATAACGAAAACGAGGATTCTGACACTGACCATTCAGCTGATGCTCTGTGTAATACGTGGGATTAGACTCGACCCCGTAATGGTGTTCCATCAGGTACGGTAGAACGGTCATAGTGTGCCATTCGTCGCCCCTTAGGGGCGGGACGGGCACCTCTTCCAGTGTTTTAGGGGGTCTCCACAGAGTCCAAGAGTGTTGTCTTATCTGCTGTAACGTGAACCTCCGGTCTACTTCCTTCTGTAGCATTCCCTCTAAGAGTGATCTCAACGAATTGTCTACAGCCTCTGGTATTTTATATTCACCTTTTCCAATATTCTCATACAACTTGTAAATATTGTCCCCTTCGAACGGGTATTCCCCCGTTGTTATATTATATCTACAAAGAAGAACGGTTCAAACAGGTACAAATTATCGTGTTATATATTCATCGACGATTAACATATTTTTCCTAATCGATAGCAGACACGTGAATATTTAAACATTTACCAATTATACGACGCATGCTAATGCCTCAGCTTCAAGTATTATTACAGCTTCTGCCACATTATTTGCGATAACATTAGAATGGCGTCGGAAATTAGGTCAGACTTACAAGGTAACGCCGCTGCTCCAAATGTCCACTTTGAAACCGGCGAACGTATCACAGCCATTGGCTATTTCTGGGGGTTGAAAAGCTGGAGAGCCTTGACCAGCGGTGCACGTGTCGTCCTTGGCGAACATGTCCAAAGCCTGTGTATAAAATTATGAGGTACACGGTAAAGTTATAAGGTTTTTTTATTATAGGATTCTACGTGGTACCACGTACCTCCGCTACGCCGAGGTCGCTGATCTTCAACGTACCGTCCAACGTCAGGAGTAAATTCCCAGGTTTTATGTCTTTGTGGACGATACCTTTTCCGTGAAGATACTCTAGACCGTCTATCAACTGGTTAAAGTACCCGTGCGCTTGCCACAGCGGAAATTTCTTGTGCGGAGTGCTTTCTAGCATGTCCTGAAAATCGTAATCATCGATTTATAGCAATGAGCGAAGCTGGATAGTCTTGAAATTTTTTTGAAATTAAACTAAAGGCGAGGATTTAAATTCTCCAAGCCTCCGCGGCATCGTTACTGCGATGGAAAGTTCGTTACGGTACTTAGTTTCCTGAAATAAATGGATTCTAGATTCAGGGGCCTGAAATAATGGCGATAATGGATGTAAAAAGAATACCTGCAGCCCTCCGACGCAGAATTCCATGACCAAATACATTTTTTCTTTTTCATGATTATAAAGAACGTCGACGAGTCCGATAACGTTTCTGTGCTTCAATATCCGTAACAGTTGTATTTCTCTAGAAAGAAATTCAACAACGTGATATTTTAGTTACAATGTTTGTGTTTTTTGGTTCGAATACTGTCAATTTAGTTCTTTCAGGATCGAAAGTGCCAACGATGACTGAATTGAGAGTAAATATCAGCATAGCGACGGGATAATATAGAGAAATCTTGGTAACGATGATCGATCGGCGGACTATTATGGATAATTAAAGGGGGATAGATGTTTAGTGAAAGAAGTATAGTGGTCGCACCGTTGAACGTTTATTTCGCCGTTGGGAATCCTGCGAAGTTTTTTTTTCTTCAAAATCTTAACGGCTCTTCGACATAGTGTTTCGGAGTCGAGCATCTCTTTAACCTTTCCGTAACTTCCCTCCCCCAAAAGATCACCCATAACATATTTACCGATTAATTTACAAGTTTTCTTTTTTTCCTCGTATATAATTTGGTCCGAGTCAACTCTGTGGAAGAACATGTTGATATCGTCCAAGTCATAATTACTGTCGTCGTTAACCCAGGTGACAGGTTCAATGTCGCTAAATACTTGGTTATTTATCTCTTCTTCGTTATCAACTTGACCTGTTGCGAGCCTATCGTCCATCTTCACAACACCAACAAATTCCGTTATTGTATTATTATTTTTATTTATATTTATATTATTTATCACTTAACAACAAAAATTACATAAATCTCAACAAGTTAACCTATAAAAACCGTACAACACCACCGGCAACACCATTGTTGTCTCAGAGATCTGAGGGATCGGGATTTATAGTTACTTTCTAGTTACTTTTGTCCCGTTCCTTTCCGCCTTGCAGGCTGTAGATTCCGGCGATACTGCGCCCCTGGAGAAGATAAGGAGACGTCATGGAGTAGAAACTAGAAGGAGACATATCTCCCCACATTTAGACGTCTAAAAGTGGTCCTACAATCCCACGTTATAGGGGACGCTGCCAACAGCCGAGAACTGTAGAATTCCGGCGAGCGGCAAAATTTGAATATCATTTATGACGAACAATGTGGAATTCGAACTGCACATGTACTAAAAAATATATTTAATTTCTTCAATATTACTATGACCATGTGACTACGTTCAGATAAGGATTTTCTGTACTCTGACAAAGAGTGTCTTATGTCCGGAAACGGTGAGGCTCATTAAATCAAGTACAACTTTTCACTGTATAGGTATACCTATGTTTATTTTACATCTGAGGAACGTCTTGCTCCGAGCGAGGATTCGAAGGAAGGTGTGTTAGAAGTGTGCTGGTCAATTTTATGTATCACGGTGGCGCTATACACAGCCGTAATAGCGTTTACGTACACCTGAGAATGAACTTAATCCTCACGAAAATAAAATAATAATTTATAGTAATATCAATCAAGTGTTAAGATGGTTTTTATCAAGGATGGTAGCGTAGCCCTTCGTAGGGGAAAGGGAAAGTGAATAACGTACTCGACGGGTTACCGGTAAACATTAACACTTTATTAATAAACTATTGGCAAATAAATATAATTACTTCGAGGGAAAGCCACCTCGCACATATAATTACACTGAGACGTACAAATAATTATCGTGATTATCGTTAATTGTCTGGTACTCGAGAGACACGTCTGTCCTCTGACCATCACGCGTAAATACTGACTCGTTCATCCTAATCCAAGGGATTAACTCTCCTACATTTCCTATCATACGCTCTCTCTCATTCACTCATGGTACCCTTCACACATTCGCACGCATTCTTACATCCTTAATCTCGCATTCATTCTTATCTCCCACAAATACATAGAAATGCCTTTAACATTCGGCCATCCTTTCTGGTGCTCGACCTCGCGCACTTCACTGGTTCACATAGTCCACAAATCGTTGAGGAGGTCTACGTGTTCGTTGAGGTCGTTGATCGTTGGTAGTTTCGTCAGGGGGTGTGGTAGGGTTTACCTCGGGTTCAGGTTGTTGCTCGAGAGCATCTTGTTCATGGTCTTCTTCGATGGGATTGGAGTCGTCGTCCGACTCGGCGGATTCGGGGTCGTCTTCAGATCTGTCTTGGGGTCGCCAAATTTTTAGTTGGCTAGCATGCGCGGTAGCCGCATACGTACGCTGATGTTGATCTTCGTGGAGATCAGCCACTCGGTAGGTATCACTGGATAGATTCTGAGTGATTACCAGAGGGCCTCTGAACTTCGGTTGGAATTTGGTCGATTCGCCCGTAGCTACAGCTCCAATCTTCATGAACACTATGTCCCCTACGTTGAAGGTCGTAAATTTCGATCGATGACTGTCGTAGCGTGCCTTATAACGGGCTTGTTCTTCCACGATCCGAGCTCTCGCTTCGTCTTGCAGAATTTCTGGAGGAGTATACCTCGTATCTTCTTCCACGGTGAGGGTACGCAGTTCTCCTTCGTCGTGACGAGGAGTATATCCATAGAGCAGTTCAAAGGGGCTTTTTCCTGTGGTCGCGTTGGTCGACTCGTTCAAGTCTCGTTGTACATATTTCAGTTTAGAGTCCCAATCACGTCCTTCGTCATCCTCCAAGTTCGCTATAAGAGCCGGAATCAGGGTAGCGTTAACCCGTTCTATCATTCCATTCGCTTGGGGATGTCTAGGCGAGTTGAGCGTATGGCGGATGCCATGGCGTTGGCAGAATGCGTCGAATTGCTTCGAGGTGAAGCTGGTCCCACGATCTGAGATCAGGCGTATGGGAGCTCCGTAGGTTAACACAAAATCTTCGAGTCTCTTGACGACGTTGGTCGCTTTGGTATCTCGCACTGCGTGGAGAGTCACAAAACGCGTCAAGTTATCAATTATCGCAAAAATATGTTTATTCAGTCGTCGTGTCGTTATTAAGGGTCCGAGGTGATCGATATGTACGATAGCGAAAGGCCGTTTTCCCGGGGGAATCGGATGTAATTCACCTGCTTGCCTGCCCGTTTTAGTTTTTGTCATAATGCACTGGACACAAGATCGAACGTGCACTTTCACATAACGACGTACTCCTGGAAAATAATAGTATTCGGAGAGTTTAGCGATCGTTCTCTCCACTCCAGGGTGTCCGCGTAGATCATGGAATCGTATAACAAGCGCTTTCCGTAACATTTTCGGTACCACGTATTTTAGGTTTTCGTTCACACGTTTGTAAAGAATTCCTTCGCGGTATTCGTAGTCGCGAACTTCACTTTTCTCATGATTCGATCGCGCACTTGGGGTTTTACAGAGAATATCTTTTTTTCGTTTGAGATCTTCATCTCCATACTGATACATAAGGATTTCATCCGTCTCACTCAATACAGCAAAAATTCCATTCATTCTGTCCATTCCCGAATCATTCTCAGCCTGTTCTACAGGTGCTCGGCTTAGCGCGTCTACATGAGCAAGTTTAGTGCCCGGTCTGTGCATGATATCAAATTCAAATTCGCTAAGCGTATCTGACCATCGTGCCACTTGCGAATTCTTCGGTTTATATTTGTTCAAATACAACATCGCTTGGCAATCGGTCACAATAGTGAACGGAATATTGATAAGTAGGTTACGTAGGCGACCTACTGCCCAGATTATAGCCAACAATTCGAGCTTACTCGAGTGGTAGTTTTTTTCGGTTTCACTCGTTCTGCGACTGATTGCGTAAACTAAATGTAACTGTTTATCTTGACCTCTTTGAAGAAGCATTGCTCCCAATCCTTTCGAACTCGCGTCGGTATGTAGTTCCGTCGGCTTTTTCGAATTGAATGGTTGCAGAATCGGTTTACTTGTTAATGCTAATTTCAATTTCGTTACAGCTTCGTTTTCCTGTTTTCCCCACGCAAAGGGATGATCATTTCTGAGGAGGGCATGTAGCGGTTCTGCGATTTGTGCAAATTTCGGCACAAAGCGTCGAAAGAAGCTAGTCAAGCCCAAAAATCGTCGTACCATGTGTACGTCTGTAGGTATAGGGAACTCTAGAATCGCTTTCACCTTGCGCGTGCCCGGTTCGATGCCGTCCTTAGAAATTTCAAAGCCTAAATAATTTACTTTTTCCTTTAGGAATTGACATTTCGATAGCTTAATCGTCAGTCCGGCTTTTCGTAAAGCCTCTAACACCGCAATTAGTCGTCCCTTAAGGTCCGCCCAATCTTTCCCTGGAATGAATATGTCATCCAAGTAAAACAAAACAACCTGATCACGCAAAGGTCCAAGCGCCTTATACATTGCCTTCGAAAAATAGAAAGGACTATTCATTAACCCGAACATCATGCGGGTGAATTCGCCTGTCTCGTCAGGCGTGATAAAGGCGGTTTTCGCTCGTGCCTCATCGGCGAGCGGAACTTGTAAATAACCATGTGCCAAGTCCAGTGTTATGAATAAGGTACTATCGCCTATTTGAGCTAAATGCTCGTCCAAATCTGGCAACGGAAAGTGGATACGTTTCGTTTGCTTATTCAAATCGCGATAATCCATCACAACACGGGGATCTTTGTCGGCTTGGCTTACTAATAGCGCTGGACTGGCATACGGCGAATTCGTCTCTGTGACAATTCCCGCGTCTTTCCATCCCTTAATAATTTTTTTCATGGTTTCCCGATCTTTATCTTTCATTTTGTACGGTTTTCTACTTACGGGTGTAGATCCAGGGATTTCGTTTATCTCCATCACCACATCTTTCGCATGACCTAATTCGTCAAGGCTCATGGCTACACAATCTCTATACTTATTTAATATACTTAATAAGTCCTTTACAATTTCTTCATCCTGTTCCGATCCCACGTTGATATCCGTTCGAACGATGGGTCGAAATTTCTCTGGTTGCATATCTGTCGTCGGTAATCTCACAATCTCGTTCGGTAAGCACAACTTCGAAGTCGCGAACTGTTGCGTGCTTGTACCAAGATTAAGCACAGGCAAGTCGTAACGTTGTTCACCGTTCGATAATTCGATAAAGTTTATCGACAACGGCGGAAGCTCAACTATGTCCTCTACTGGGTGCACTGTACTACTAGCGGTTTCACACGCGTTTGTATCGGTAATCGGGTAGGGTTCGTTTTTTTGAAAGTACAACGTGTCGCCCACTTTATGAAACTCGACGTATGGAGCTTCTGTGAATGTTCTTCCCACCAAAACGTCCACGGCTTGAGCATCATCGGGTACGATTCGCAACACTACGTTCTTCACGCTCACATCGTCTACGGTTAAATCAGCGCGCACTATACCAGGGGATTTAACTTTGAAATGTGTAGGACCGAAACTTTTCAATTCTGACGTTACGCGGATAACTTCAAATTGTTCAAGAAGGACTATCGAAGCTTTAATAGTACACTCCGAACTGCCTGGGTCGATCAACGCGGATAACTCACAGCTGTTGACTCTTACTGTTTTCAAATACTTCCGTATCGCTTGTCGATCATCACTGCCGATCGCGTTTATCGGAGCGGTGCTTGATGGTACGGTACAATGTTTCTGAGTGTGACCTTTACTCTTACACTTCAGGCAAAAGAGTTCTCTTCGTTCTTGAGTGCAGTCTCTCGATAAATGTCCATATTGATTGCAATTGAAACATTTCGGTTGTCCTGCTGAGTTGGTGGTAGGCAACCTCTGATCTGCACTACGTTCTGATGCGCCTGTTTTCGGCGGCTTCGATGTCGCTGTCGATGTCGTTGCGGTTGTGGTTGGCTTCTGTTTATTCGTAGCTGCATCTTTACTCGCTTTAATCCGATCGGTACGCTGCGACATCATTCGATCATACGCGATCATATCGTGTAGCAGCGAGTTCGCAGAATGGTGTGTTCTTGCGGCCATAGCGTTACATAGTTCCTTAGACCACACACCTACCAAAATCTGCTCTTTCGCGTCATCCATTCCTAAATGAATATCGTGGCATAATTTTGCCTTCGCATGGAAATAGCTGCTTAACGACTCGTCCCGTAATTGGATTCTGTCTGTCATACGCTTCCATAACAGCGTGGTGCTGTCTTCCGTATAGAACGTAGCACGAAATTCTAGTTTAAAAGCTTCCCAGGTTCTAAGCTCGCGGGCATTCATAGTGTACCAGTCGCGCGCTCCGGATTTCAAATGTGTCCGCGCGGCTTCAAGGGCGAAATTATCCGGCCAGTTATGGAGCCGTCGCATACTGTCGATTGTCTCTAACCATCCGCGCGCGGTGAGGCTATCGACTTCGCCGTGAAAATCACCGATATTGGCGCTGAGATCTGGCATTATGTTGTAATTAGGTACCGTCGTCGGTGGTATGCTAGTCGGAGGGGGTTGCGGAACGCGATTTTCCATTAGCCGATCTAGAAGGTTGCTCATCATTAAGTCTCTCCTCCTCCCCTCGTCGATCATTGCCCACATAGCGCCTTCCAATCCGCCTAGTCCGTTACGTGATTGACTGGAGGTGTCGTGCTCGATTGCGATTGGATCTTCGATCTCCATATCGCTGGTTGGTCTCTCGTTCAAATTTCTGCGGTCTGTCTGTCCTTCTTGGAGGCTTCCCGATGCGCTGCCCGGTTGCGCGCTCGAGGCTTCGTTTCGTCTCGAGAGGCCTCTTCCGGCTCCTCTTCCACGACCGATCGTAGGAACCCCGCCATTTTGCGACGCGTTCAATTGAGAATTCTGCGACATATTCGCTGTTTCGTGTAATCGAACAGTATGAAGAAGTTGATTGTAAAATTCCTCAAATTCGTCTGCAGGGACCGCTTGTCCGTTATCGTTCATTTTATCGAGATTTAAAATTATCGTTCACTCCCGCGCGTATTTTGGCCTTCGAAAGGGCGGCCATTGATCGTGTACACACCGGTAACCGTTAGTCCGTGTTTTCAATCTTTCACCGTACTCGTCTTTGCGTTATTCACACTTTACGTTGAATAGACACTGGTTGAATCGTTATGAGTTATTATTATCCCACTTCTGAATGTTAAGATGGTTTTTATCAAGGATGGTAGCGTAGCCCTTCGTAGGGGAAAGGGAAAGTGAATAACGTACTCGACGGGTTACCGGTAAACATTAACACTTTATTAATAAACTATTGGCAAATAAATATAATTACTTCGAGGGAAAGCCACCTCGCACATATAATTACACTGAGACGTACAAATAATTATCGTGATTATCGTTAATTGTCTGGTACTCGAGAGACACGTCTGTCCTCTGACCATCACGCGTAAATACTGACTCGTTCATCCTAATCCAAGGGATTAACTCTCCTACATTTCCTATCATACGCTCTCTCTCATTCACTCATGGTACCCTTCACACATTCGCACGCATTCTTACATCCTTAATCTCGCATTCATTCTTATCTCCCACAAATACATAGAAATGCCTTTAACACAAGAAACATACATTTTTCTTTTTTTTTTTTAAATTATTTATTGACTTAAATCTCCTGCAAGCAAGATGTAGTCGCATAATCACTGACTGAAATGACTTGATTACTCATCTACACTCAGGACCAACAACTTGATTTTTATTGAAGTTTGTAGTGCACACACATTGTAGTGCTACAAATATTATTGATTATAGTTTTCAATCTTGTATAGTTATATAGGTACATATTATGTACAATTTGTAAAATTATGCCGCCTAGGTCTGAGGATCGGATTTGGGCTCCACCGAAATTCACTGTGCCGCTGGGAGAAGCATGTTTGGGCTACGTCCAATTTCTCTATGCCGCTGGAAGAAGAGGAGCGGATTTGGGCTCCAGCGGAATTCACCATACCGCTGGGACAAGAGGAGCGGATTTGGGCTCCAGCGGAATTCACCATACCGCTGGGACAAGAGCAGCGGATTTGGGCTCCAGCGGAATTCACCATACCGCTGGGACAAGAGCAGCGGATTTGGGCTCCATCGGAATTCACCATACCGCTGGGACAAGAGCAGCGGATTTGGGCTCCAGCGGAATTCACCATACCGCTGGGACAAGAGGAGCGGATTTGGGCTCCAGCGGAATTCACCATACCGCTGGGACAAGAGGAGCGGATTTGGGCTCCAGCGGAATTCACCATACCGCTGGGACAAGAGGAGCGGATTTGGGCTCCAGCGGAATTCACCATACCGCTGGGACAAGAGGAGCGGATTTGGACTCCAGCGGAATTCACCATACCGCTGGGACAAGAGCAGCGGATTTGGGCTCCAACGGAATTCACCATACCGCAGGACAAGAGCAGCGGATTTGGGCTCCAGTGGAATTCCTACCATACCGGCACAAGAGGAGCGGATTTGGGCTCCAGCGGAATTCACCATACCGCTGGGACAAGAGGAGCGGATTTGGGCCCAGGAATTCACCATGCCGCTGGGACAAGAGCAGCGGATTTGGGCTCCATCGGAATTCACCATACCGCTGGGAGAAGAGCAGCGGATTTGGGCTCCATCGGAATTCACCATACCGCTGGGACAAGAGCAGCGGATTTGGGCTCCATCGGAATTCACCATACCGCTGGGACAAGAGCAGCGGATTTGGGCTCCATCGGAATTCACCATACCGCTGGGAGTAGAGCAGCGGATTTGGGCTCCATTGGAATTCACCATACCGCTGGGACAAGAGCAGCGGATTTGGGCTCCATCGGAATTCACCATACCGCTGGGAAAAGAGCAGCGGATTTGGGCTCCATCGGAATTCACCATACCGCTGGGACAAGAGCAGCGGATTTGGGCTCCATCGAAATTCACCATGCCGTTGGGAGAAGAGCAGCGGATTTGGGCTCCATCGGAATTCACCATACCGCTGGGACAACAGCAGCGGATTTGGGCTCCATCGGAATTCACCATGCCGTTGGGAGAAGAGCAGCGGATTTGGGCTCCATCGGAATTCACCATACCGCTGGGACAAGAGGAGCGGATTTGGGCTCCATCGGAATTCACCATACCGCTGGGACAAGAGCAGCGGATTTGGGCTCCATCGGAATTCACCATACCGCTGGGAGAAGAGCAGCGGATTTGGGCTCCACCGAAATTCACTGTGCCGCTGGGACAAGAGCAGCGGATTTGGGCTCCATCGGAATTCACCATACCGCTGGGACAAGAGCAGCGGATTTGGCCCATCGGAATTCACCATACCGCAGGGACAAGAGCAGCGGATTTGGGCTCCAGCGGAATTCACCATACCGCTGGGACACGAGGAGCGGATTTGGGCTCCAGCGGAATTCACCATACCGCTGGGACAAGAGGAGCGGATTTGGGCTCCAGCGGAATTCACCATACCGCTGGGACAAGAGGAGCGGAGTTGGGCTCCAGCGGAATTCACCATACCGCTGGGACAAGAGGAGCGGATTTGGGCTCCAGCGGAATTCACCATACCGCTGGGACAAGAGGAGCGGATTTGGGCTCCAGCGGAATTCACCATACCGCTGGGACAAGAGGAGCGGATTTGGGCTCCAGCGGAATTCACCATACCGCTGGGACAAGAGCAGCGGATTTGGGCTCCATCGGAATTCACCATGCCGTTGGGAGAAGAGGAGCGGATTTGGGCTCCA
>JAEUYN010001256.1:0-30603 GCA_018257835.1 Euura lappo
CGAGGGTTGTAATAAAGCTTCGGGAATCCCTCGAAACAACGTCGGCAGATGAGGGTATTAGAGGGGTTGATTCGCGAAAATTTCAACAGAGTGAATGAATATCAGCTGAATGAACATTCACAGTGAAATCTGATCGTGACCCGAAACTCGGTTGTATTCGAAGCAAATCATGATCAGTTGAATTTCTCAGGGTCTGTAAATACACCATCTGGTGGCAGAAATTAAAACCAGGAGCAAGTGGGTCGTATCTCACTTTGAAAACGAGATTACAGTGGTTCGGTGAGCAGATATCAAATCAAAAAGGGAAAATCGCGAAAACGGGAACGGCAAGACCGTGATATTGACTGAAGAAATGAAGATTTTTATTTCCTGTCACTTTTATCGTCCGCTAAGAACAACTGACTCCGCCATTTTCACACACTGTTAGAAATTTCTGTATCAAGTTTCATAAAAATGTATGTGAAGCGATTAACATATGATTTAACTTTTTCAATATCTCAATATTCATATAACAGTTTTGAAAATTCAAGATCATTCAGAAATTTAGGAGCCAAGATGATAATAAATTTTATATACAGAATGTTTTTAAAATTCGGCTGAATACTCATGTGACATGAAAATTGATGATTATTTCATTCAAAAATGGGTTTCCACCGCTACAATAATTGCCGAATTGGATCGTAAAATATTGCAGGATCAACCAAAGAATGAAAATTTCACGTTCTTAATCGGATGGACTGTTGATAATTGACTGAAATACCTTTTTCAAAAATCTTTACCTGTGCAAGTCGCGTATCCTTTTTGGATCCTGAGAGAATCAAATATCTTCCCGGATCCGAAAAGCAAGAACAAATCACTGAAAACCAAAGCTTTGATTCTAGACGCTTTCATCCTAGAAGGTCCTCTGGATAACAGGAAGCGAAGAAAAAATAATTCGACGTTCAAACGCGTTTCCTGTTACATATTCAAGCAGTAATAAATATACCTCAAAGCACGCTGGGTACTGGCTTTGATCCGCTCCAGCTTTCAACCGTCTTTATCGCGATCGGGCAGGAATAACAAATGACAAACGACAAGCTACGAGTGCGATTAGGTACACGAAAACACTCGTTACACACCTCCCTCACCTCGTGAATATCGATTCCATGGTTCAGGGACCACATCGTCTGAAAATAATCCTGCATCCTCTGCTTCAACTCCTCCGGTATCTGATGGAGCGCCAAAAAGTCCTTGAGGTCCCTCCACTTCGTCTGATAAAGGGAACGACGGGAGTACATCCGCTGTATTATCGCCGTTACGTTGCCGAAAACGACGGCGTGCATCAGGGCTGAAAGTAACGAAATTTCATTTTTTGTTTTTCAAGTTTAGTTCTTTCTAGAGTTTAACGAAAGCGAGACCGAGGACCTGGACCGATGGGGACGTACCTCCGATGAGCATGATGCATATGGAGAATATCTTCTCGGACGAAGTGTTCGCCGATACGTTACCAAAACCTACGGATGTCAAACTGCTGCAGGCGAAGTATAAAGCCGTGATGTAGCTTTCGGAATGACTGACATTTTGGACTGGCATTTTCAGCCTGTCGGCCAGGGTGTGAATCCAGCCTGTCGAACAAGACGTACATGTCATCGCTCAAATTCTTAATAATAACGTAGATTGTATGCATTCTACGTTCGATAATATTATATGAATTCTATAATACAAGGACTGACTGATAAAAGCCCAAAGACGGAACGAAAAGATTGAACAATAGACTGGACGTCGACCTTTCTACTAATTTTCGTTATTTTCGACCAGCACATTTGGGGACCAAATGTTTGGTCATAGACTCAATTTTTTTATTTTTTTTAACAACCCTACCTACGTGACTTTCTACATGTTTCTTCTATATTGTTATCAATATTTCCTGGAGTCCACGATAAACTATCTATCCACATACCTCTTCGAAAAAACTCCATCTACCTAACTCCATCCCTAAGTATATCCACTTCTATGATGGACATTCCTTCCTCAAATTTATCTACCAATCAAGGAAATTAACCAATTAGCCCCACTTTACCAATCCGATCAATCCTAAATTTCGTTAAAAACTCCTATACCCTCAACTTTTTAAAAATCTTCCAAATTTTTCCAAAATCTTTCAAATTCTTCAAGATTCGAGCCGGATGTTCAAAGTTTACGGCACAAATTTCAGTTCAATTCCATGAGCACAACTCGATGGAGAAAAATCATAGAGAAAATTTGCGCGAAGGGATTTGAAGGGGGGAAATTCGGAGCTTGAAATCATTCGACCCAGAAATCCGCTTAAAAAACGACCCCGTCCCATATAGCACTTCGAAATCGATATTCAATTTACGAAGATATCACGAATTGCTTCAAATTATCGTAACTTCAAAACGAATAATCGTAGATGGACTCTAAAAAACTCATTTCAAAGCAGGAATATTAAGCTTCAAAACGATTTTTGAATCATCCATTTCTGTCAATTCATCACAAAGTTACACCACTTGGAAAGAAAGGTAAATTTGTCTGGGGAAAAAACTGGTGTCTATGCAAAATGCTTCAAATCATTGAAAACGTTAGATTTAACCCGAAAAAACACGAGGCGTTTATTTTGGGTTCAAAAACTGGACAGAAATCGAAAAATCGTAGTCTGATTTTGATAGAGGCTCACTTGACTCGACGGTAGGAGAAAAGGGAAAAAATGGAAATGGGAATGTAAATCCGGTTTTTGTGCGAGCCTCGGCAATTAGACCCTTTCAGACTTTTGATCTTCCATCATGCGTATTGAAGAGGTCGAATTTATCCTGGGTTGGGTACGGGACAACGGTGGCTTTTCCGGCCTTTCGCTACCCACCGAGATCTTCATGGATTTCGGTGAATTTCAACTTCAGATCCATTGGCTAGAGAGAGATCTACCTGTTGGCTAGGGTGGCTTAACGAAACCTCAGAGGGTTTCCCTCCACTCGGCAAACGGGATAGAAAGAGATAACGCATTGAATCAATATTAAACCGCAGATTTGAACGCGAAGGGAGGTGGATACACTGTATAGTGTACAGTCTCTCGGGAATCTTACACATAATGCAACGATCAAGTTTCAAGCTTCCGCAGGAGTTTTTTTTTTTTCGCCAATTTTACCCAATAACGATTCTCAAGACTTCGTGTAAATTTATGAAAAACGGGTAAGGGTACAATTTTGACTAGAAGTTATTGGAATCTCGTATTTTTTCTCGACGACTGACAGGTGCAAGGGTTGACTCATTCAATTCTACAGAATCGCGAAGTACCTTCAACGAGTTTGATTGATTAAATCTCATGCAGCTTCATTCCCAGAGTCAGGGATCCTACAGGAGACAGACAGTTGGCGATTCTAATATGAACGGTGTGCTTAGTCGAATCAAAGCTTTCCATAAAGCTCGAGCCGAGAAAGAAATATTTGAACCACCGATTTTCTAGAATCGAAGCAAAGCGAGATATAAAAACTGAGCGTGCCCAGAAAATTTCAATAAAAAATATTAAAGATCGTAGGATTTATTGAAGTTTGACATTTTCAGTTTAAGGGCGACAAAAAGTCGTTTTGAGTTTGATTGGTTCTTAGAGTTCAGTTGAAAAACGTTGAGTCCAAATTTGAGCCTGAAACAAGAAGAATTGACGAAGTCGTTCGACTTCGCGGCCATTAAGCTATAAGAATTAATAACTCCCACGATTTTGAAATATTTCAGCTGAAATTTGGTGCGAATGCTAAGTGTAAAAAAACGCAATGATGAAAAAATTCAGCACTGTCTGTGACCAACCCACCCTAAAAAATTGCATACTTCTATTTGAGTGGAAATTCAGACTGGAATTTGAGTGGATTTATGTTTGAGAACGTATTTGCGAATCCACGAGTGAAGTGAAGAAGGCTGTCTTTACATTTCCAATTTCATATCGGTACCGCGAAAAAAATTGAGTAAATACAAGGAGAAGGCAATATCGAAACGAAACAGTTGTGTGAATCGAAGTGTCTGGTAAAGAGAGGGAATTTCATTTGCAGATATCCAATATCTTGATATAAGACACGACGTCGTGTATGGTTGCTACAAGAAATGAAATAGAAATATCATCCCCAGCTGCAGATTACCACGACTTCACGCTACATTTGCAGATAGCAAAAGTTCCATTCGTATTTCGAACAAGCAACAATTTGCCAAAAAACATTGTTCCCTCGTATTTACCGTCTGTGAACCTTGCTACTGTCGTCACAAAATTTTGTAATTTGAACCATGGAGTAGAAAAAAATGATTTTGCTAGACGTTGCGCCGATCTTCCTTTGCAAAAAATTGGGGATGAACGGGGATCACGGCTAAAAATCAATACAGCAAGTGGACAATGATCTTGAATGGAAAATCTACGATTTTAATGAACTTTCAATCAAGATAAAAATTGAATCGGGGTTAAAGAACCGCTGATTACAATTATTTATTCTATAATCACAATTTTCATCATTATTGTCGTCATCGATACCGAAATATGCCTCGTGGGTTCGCAAATAGCACCGAATGCCTCCGGTCTGATCTTCCATCGGTTCCGAATGTGAGAGGAATTCGGTCGCCTAAAATTCAAGCTGTGCGCCAGAACTCCCGTTATGCCCGATTTTGCGATTTCATAATGAAAAATACCCTAATCACACAATGGCAGCGTTAAGGTGTCGGCTCTGACGCGATTACGTAGCCTACTGACGATACTATCGGGAAAAAATCGAAATTTCAAAAGTATTCCGCCTTCACTTGGTCTTTCAGGTGCTCAAATCACCTCGACTTATCACACCGACTAATAAGCGCTCCTAGCGCCCGAGTCCCATGACCATTTTGTCATTTTTTGGATGTAATGTACAGTTTTTCTAAATCTATGGAGTAGCTGAGTAAATCGCATCTTGCTAACTGCCAGAATCAGCAAATCCAATTTCACCCGGTTCTCCTCTGCGTATAAATTAACATTTTCACTACGTTGACGATCCCGTAAATTTGGCACATGAAACGACACGGTCGTCTATATTTATTACTGCACATTCAGCGCAACTCGTCGGCTATTGTCAGGGGCACGTATTTTTGTAATTTGCGAAATTTATTTCGGTACCAAAAGTTCCAGAATGCAGACGTAGAGAGATGAGGCCGTGGAGTCGTTAGCCTCGTTTGTAACCTCGCAAACCCTCTGATTGAGGAGTCATAAATTTTATTCACGTGTCCAAATCTAAATATAAAAACTCCTCGTCTCTTTCACTCGAATTCACAAAAACCGTCTCACAAGTCCAACGAGCAAAAATTCGATCAGTGTCAATTGCGAAATTAACGCTGCTTCCTTCTGATTAAAATCTAGTCGCGGTAACGAAGACCTCACAATTTTTCGGAGACCCAGATAAGGATGAGAAAAAGTCTCTTAGCACTCAGCAGCTCCCACAAATTTTTACGCACGATTTAATCCAAGCCCCTATCAGCGTGATCATTCCCTTCGAATTTCAGTTTGAAGTCCTTGATGCCTAAGAAATTGGGTCATCCTCAAAGAATCTTAAAGCTGAAAGAATCTTCTTCCTTTATTCCAACATCAAAGTATATACGTACTTTGAACTATGTTTCGTAAAAAAAAAGTTTGATAGTACAATAAAATGGCGTCGCTACAGCTGTTGGTAAAGAAAAATTTCAAAGAAATGTGGACACGGTATCTTTCGACCTATTATCTACGATTTATCGTGAGATTTTTTCCGATAGGTCATCAATTAGCTGCTTTCTCCATATAAACCATTCAAATCGTCAGCTTTTTCGGCAAACAAGTTGCGAATTTCTTTCGTCTATCATTTTCAGTGGAGTTGATACGCAACTATACGGTTCATTTTTCAAATTTTGTACAAAAATCGAGGTGGAAATAATTCAATCAGACGAGCCTGCAATCTCTGGCAGAATCATAAATCCGGGTAAATTTTTCGATCCTCCACCCCGGTGTGTTTCGAGTGCAAGCTCGTTTAAAGTATACCCGTTGAATACATGTATGAGCTGGCAATAAACGCAGGTACGCGATATTGCAAAAATGCGAAATGAAAAAAACGTTACAACAAACTCAAAGCGAACAATCGTTGCTACAGCGATATCTGAGAGCTAAATTTCAGGGGATGTCTCGGAGGGCAAATGAGATGGTATTAGGATGGAAATTGTACCTGAGCTGGAGGTAACCCTCTAATATCTGAGATTTCCAGCATCCCAAGGGATATTCGTGAAATTTAGTACACGATATTAATCCCGGGGATTATCTCGTACACTGGATATTTGGATAACTTACCCAGGTCCCATTCCTTGTCGTTTCGGAGTCTTTCTTTCTCCGCGATAACGTACCAGATGCAGGCTAGCCAATGTGCCACCAGGGTGAATGAGAGCATCAGGAGGGTCAGTATCATTGCACTGTACTGCGAGTATCTATCCATCTTCTGAAGAAGTCGAGCCAGTCTTAGAAGCCTTGTCAATTTTACCAGGTGGATGTGACTGTGTCCTGAATCCTGGTGATCGAATTATTATTACAGACACGTGTCAACGTTTGTTTTTTTTTTTTTTTGTTTCCTTCAGAAGGGACTTTGAGTTCCGTCTCTTTTTTTTCTCTTGAAAAAGTCGATGTTTCTTCAATTGAAACGACTAACGTTGAGAAACTTGACACACATACGTTAGCATGTGAGAAAAAAAGTCGATATTGCCAAATATCTTTTTGGCAGATTCTGGAATGATATTTTTTTTGTTCATTATACGTCAGAAATGAAGTGAAAAAATGATTCTTCATCATAAATTAGTGGAAAACTTTTTTTTATCCGATTAAAATTGAACCGGATATCAATCTTTCTTTTCCACATTGCATTGAGCAAAATTATTTAAGAAAAGCCGGGCCTGTCACCCACCCCCTTCGATTTGGCTGATTTTTTGTGAGCATGTTACCTACCTAGAGAGTAGTCAAAAGCCAAAATATTATGTCCCGAAAAAATTTATTGGCCGAGTTACAGTTTTTTTTCACATTTCTGACTCGAATTTGGGTATTTTCGATTATGCAAAGGTTTTTTGTACTACGTGGCTGAAAATCGGTTTCTTTATGTAAAATTGACCCAGGAACACGAATCTGGCCACAGATTTGACCTACGAGAAAAACCTACAATAATATTAGCCAAAAACACCCGAAATTGACCAAAAAAATCCCAAATCTTGGGGAAATGGTCCAAAAAAAATGTTTTCGACTTTCTGAGGCAGCAATCTTGTAGGAAAAGAGCCAACGAATCCAATGATCACACCCCCAGATTTCTAGGACGAACCGTTCAAGAGATACGCGTTGTCAAAGTTGGAGAATCTTGTTTTTCTGGCAATAATGGACTTTTTTGACCTCTTTGGACAAATGTCCGACCTAAAGGCCTATTTTGCGGCATCCACCACGACTATCTAAATCAAGTATCAATAGGTTATTTTCATCAAATGAGATTCGTCAGATTCTGGTCAAAATAATTAAATGTACTTTTCCATGAAATAAAATAATAAGAACCCTTAAAAAGGTCCATTATTTGCAGAAAAATCAAGATTTTCCAACTTTGACAACGCGTATCTCTTGAACGGTTCGTCCTAAAAATCTGGGGGTGTGGTCATTGGATTCTTTGGCTCTTTTCCTACAAGATTGCTGCCTCAGAAAGACGAAAACATTTTTTTTGGACCATTTCCCCAAGATTTGGGACTTTTTTGGTCAATTTCGGGTGTTTTTGGCTAATATTATTGTAGGTTTTTCTCGTAGGTCAAATCTGTGGCCAGATTCGTGTTCCTGGGTCAATTTTACATAAAGAAACCGATTTTCAGCCACGTAGTCCAAAAAACCTTTGCATAATCGAAAATACCCAAATCCGAGTCAAAAATGTGAAAAAAAACTGTAACTCGGCCAATAAATTTTTTCGGGACATAATATTTTGGCTTTTGACTACTCTCCAGGTAGGTAACATGCTCACAAAAAATCAGCCAAATCGAAGGGGGTGGGTGACAGGCCCGGCTTTTCTTAAATAATTTTGCTCATTATGAAGAAAAATTGATCCTATTCAAAATCATTGATTGAGTAACGAAAAATAAAATTTACATTTCTTCTCATTCGTATGAAATGTAGCCAAAATCGTATTTGGCATGTCAATAAAATTTGTCTTCTTCATAAATTAAGTCCAATTCGTCTTCTTTTTTACTTCGGTTATGGGAGACAATTTTTTTTTTTTTTTGAATAATTAAACCGATCTCCTGGATGTTTTTTTCCCTCTCTGTTTGGAGGAAGGCTTTTGACAGCCCTTCTGGTCTCGTCAGTCACTCCACATTTGTACCAAGGCTTTCTAGATCCCTCGACTACCTTATCATTGACTTTCGATATCCGGATAGGAGAATAAGATATTCCCTGCGAGATTCCGCGGATGTATACATCGTCTGTGGAATTTATCTAGGATTCTGTTGATTCCAAGGTATTCAAATTCGATTCTACTGTACCGAGCGGAATATCCGAGGATCTGGCGGATTTCGCGGGTCGCTACTCAAATCAAATAGCTTCGAGAGAATATTGAAGAGCTTATGTTCAACAGAAAAATTGATTTAAAATAAATGTAATGTATGATCGTACTCGGATTTACCGGTTTCGATATTCAATCCAGTTTGCGATACGGAATCTCGGATCTGATGAAACATAACTCGGGAATAAGTCAAGCTGAAGTTTTGGACCAAATGAACTCTATTCACGTCCACCCATATTCTTCAGGGATTCCATTATGGAGGCGGATATCATTATTTTTCATATAAAATTGATCGCATCGACCCGAAAGTCGTGCTGAATGATGTAGTTTTCTACCTTACGAATTTTATTACCTCCTTTTTCAATGTGATTTGATTTTATTTTCTCTCCAAGAAATTTTCCGAGGTCATATAAAGCTCAGAAAGTATCAATTCCTGAAAACATTTTTCATCCGAAACTTGTTCAATTTAAAATAAAAAGGGGAGAATTTAAACGGATTGAACGTCAAATTTTGTAAATCGACACGAATCAATTTTGAATCTTAAAAATTGATTAAAAACTGATTGAATTATTTCGAATAATGACGAATGACAAGAATTTAATTGGATTGTGAAAGGATTATAATTCGATTTAACTCAAACTAATATGCAACATCGTTTTTCTTCCTTTTTTAATTAAATCCGACTTAAAAAATTCTTGCTTAAAATCGTGTGATTATCACGAGCAATAATGAAAATAATTGAAAAAAAATTTAAACACGTATACAAGAGACAATATTTTCTCAAGTAAGTGGGTCATATAATTTTTTTCTCTTCTCTCTGTCTCTCTTTCTCTCTTTACTTGGCATCAAAGTTACACATTTTTCAACTCTCTTTTTTATCCCCTCGTTTACTCTGCATGCTTTTAATTTATGTCATAATTATTCGAGCAAACTTTTTTCCCTCTCTCTCTCTCTCTTTATCTCGGTACGCAGCTTTTACCTTTTCACCCCTATTTTTATACCAACGAGAGGTAGAAGGGGATGAAGGAATTTTATTTTCTCGCAACCTTGTCACGTTTAGTATTTTTGCAGAGACAATATAGACTTAATTTTTTTAGGGCTGATTCTTTTTCTTCGTTGCAGATCATTAATTTTTGTCTTTCAATAATTCGTTAACTTCTTGTAAAAATTATCAATCAATTATAATTCCGACATTTTTTAACTCCCAATTAATTTTCTGGACCATAAATTTTCATGATATTCTGTTAATTACTCTATTCTTTATCTCAACTGAAGCTGCAGCCCTTTTTTTCTGGTTTTATACAATCGCTTCGAGAGAGGAGGACATTTTTATTCTTTTTTTTTTTTTGTATTGATCTATTTAATAAGGTGATAATCTTATTTTGGAATGTGAAGCATAAACACTGACCTCACCACTGTAAACGTCTGAGGCGTAGAGAAGATCAAAAGGTAATGCGGCAACCAGATCGACAAGAAACCAGCTTTTTAAGTAGTTCAAAGCGATACTCTTACTGTTGCTAACCACTTCACCCTTTCGACTGACGTAAGTTGTTCTGAAGTTGAGGATTATGTCTGCGGGAAGAAAAATATAATACGTTAGATCTTTCTGCCTTTACCTCCTACACAAATCCAGATAATAATATATATATCACATCTCGTTATACATTTTTCGAAAAATCAAGTGTATATTGATAGATTTGTCATTTTCAATCTGGTCCATATCGATATTCAAACACGAGAAAAAAAATTCAATAAAGGCAAGCTCAGATATTTCTGTAAACAAATTCATCAAACTTGACTCAACTTTGATTCGTTTTTCAGCCTGAAGCAACCGGAAGTACAGAGGATGATCGAGTGACTCACAAAAGCCTTATATCGTTGAATTTTACTAATCTCCGTGAAAATGTATGGGAATTTTTCAAGTCGAAAATCCTATAAGCTCTAGATGTGGTTTCAATGATTGATTTTACGCACAGTTTTTGGCAAAAAAAAAAAAAATTAAAACGTAACATTAAATGCTAAATCATGAGTGAATATAGAGATCGCAGACTTTCAAGCCTCGATATCTCCTGAATAGACGATTATAGATGGAAAAGTTTAGAAACTTTTTTTGTAGAAAATTTCACGAGCTTTCAAGTTCTTAGGAGTCATTTTTTTACTAGGACCACAACAGGACCTGAGATATCTGCAAAATAATATATAACGTATGGAAAATCAAAGACTGCAGTTTTCATGCTGAATTTGGCTAATATCACTATCATAATTCGGTGACAACGTCAGACGCAGCCTAGGGATTCGATTAGAACAACCATTTCCAAGTGTAATGATAACTGATTAGGAGTGGTGGTGAATAATCATGACCCGGTTTTAGCGAATCAAACAAAAAATATCCTCGAGACCCGCAGAGCTGGTTTACTAGAAAAGCAACGCGTACACTGTGTGATCGCGTACATCCCTACGAACCCATTAAAGTAATGAAAATGATTGTAGCTGCAGAATCGAAAAAAAACCCAGAAAATATCGCTGAATAGAAACGAAACGATGAAAGAAATTAAGTAATTCCCAGGAGACTTGAAAACGCTGCGCGGTTTTTCCGCATTGCACTATGTGAAATAGAAGAAATGGTTGCTACTAATTTTCACTATTCAACAACCAGAAATAAGATACAGATATATCACAATTTTTCTTTCGACCTCAATAATTGGTTCCAGCCCTTTTCATCCCCTTACGGTTCGAATTTAATATCTCATCGGGCTGAACAGACATCAATGAATGCACGAAAATACGTTACCCTTTTTCACCCCCTTGGGGGTAGAATTTCGAAAAATCGCTTCTTAGTGGCTGCTTACGTAACGAAGGCAACATGTTGCCCAAATTACAAGATTCTAGGTCTACAAAAAAGATAATAGATATTAGATATTAGATAATAGAAGATTAAAAGACAGAAGACAGAAGACAGAAGATTAGAAGACAAAAGATTAGAAGACAGAAGATTAGAAGACAGAAGACAGAAGATTGGAAGACAGAAGACAGAAAATTAGAAGACAGAAGACAGAAAATTAGAAGACAGAAGACAGAAGACAGAAGATTAGAAGACAGAAGACAGAAGACAGAAGATTAGAAGACAGAAGATTAGAAGACAGAAGATTAGAAGACAGAAGATTAGAAGACAGAAGACAGAAGACAGAAGATTAGAAGACAGAAGATTAGAAGACAGAAGATTAGAAGACAGAAGATTAGAAGACAGAAGACAGAAGACAGAAGACAGAAGACAGAAGACAGAAGACAGAAGACAGAAGACAGAAGATCAGAAGATCAGAAGACAGAAGACAGTGCCTCTTAAGAGATTGACCCCGTTTTCTTTTCCACGAATCAGAGGAATGTTGAGCCAATCCTGTTGCAGAATTAGTCTCGAGCTTGAGCCCAGGGCCTCGGTGCTTTTCATACTTGGCTGATCCGATTCCTTTTTTTTTTTTACATCTGAAGTATGTAATCTAACCAAGTTTCTCATTCACGCATGAGGATATTAACTTGTCATATGTGACAAGAATGCCGGTTTTGAGCCATTTTTCATCTACAATATTCAATTGTTTTTTTTTTGTTTTTGTTTTTTTTTTCAATTTTCATCTGACGGTGTGAAATTTGAGTATATTTGCTTTTGGGGGGAAAAAAAGGCAACGTTTCATAGCGTAAGGGTGGATCAACAATGGCTACAGGCTTTCAAAATGTACGCGTATCGTAATATTCGATAACTGAGAATTATCTCGCTGTTGAATATCGAGGGATGGAAAATATACGGTGCGTCAGGTCCTGTTGGAGTTTTATTTTTCCACTGATTCGATGGAAAATAAAATGGAACGAAGTTTCGAAGAGTAAATTTCACGTAGGTACTACCTCGGCGTTTCATTGTAATTAAATCCTTTCGAACGTCATCAACGTCCACAAAAAATCAATAAAAATGTCATCCTGGTTGAAATTCTACTGTTTTTTCCCCGTCAATTTTGAAACGGTATCACTTCCCTCTCCTTCTAGTTTATAAATACGCTGTGTAGCAAAAAGCTCACGGTTCTTTACCCCGTGGACATTCTTTCGCTTTATTAGCATCCGTTCAGCCGATGATATAAACTGCATTTTATACACGTATCACGTACACATGGATTATACATGCCAGACTTGGTTCTATGTAGGGATGGCAAAAGAGAGAATGTATCGATTCATGTTGACATTTTATGGAAAATATCGAAAAGCCATAAAACGATATTGTTACGTGTGCTTTGAATAACCTTGTGGAATGTACCGCGAACACAGAACTGCAGTGTAGGTGAATAAACTGGAAATCAATACTCTTTTGTAATAAACTTGTGATATTTTCTACCCCGTTTGGCGAGCCCTTCGGGGGCTGCGAATTAATCAAATCCATGATTTTACGAACAAAAGATCGAATGCGTCGTAATTAGTCTGCAATTCGGACCCTGCAGTTCGTTGCGAATGACTCAAATCCTGTCGAATTTTCATTCCACACGGATTTTTGAACATGTTCGGGTCTCGGTTCTTTGCCCCCTTAACAACCCTTGTAAAAAAATACTATATTTGCTGTCCCAATGTATCATAAAAAAAATAGAAGTTTTTCCTCAGGTTCTGGAAAACAATATTGAAACCAAAGTAATTTTTATTCGAATTCGTGATAAATTCGAGCTTTCTATCCTCCGATCCGTATTCAACGAGCTGGAAAACCACCGAATACCCGCTGCGGGGAAAATAGCTGTGAATTCCCTGCGTAAAGGATACATGGTGAAAAAGAGGGTTACTGAAACTTCGATGCTAAATCCGCAACTTTTCCAGTGATTTATTACATTGGATGAAATGAGGAGTTTGCAAATATTGTAGAAGAAAAAAAATCATATAATCAGATAAATTTACATAGAATTTGATACACAATAAATTATAGAGAAAAAATTGAGACACAATTATGAAATTATACTTCCTTTTTTCTTGTTATGAAAGATATAAATATAAAATTACCTGTGTAAAAAAAAATAGGCCTTCTAGAAGATTTTTTCTTGTTCTTATAGAAACGTTAAGCAGGATAATCAAAGTAGAGTGACAATTATAATTCATTTTTTTTGTAATTAGTATCATGAATCCTAAAAACCATGGTTTCTGTGTCCCGGTAATTCCGGAAGTCGATTGATTCGAGGCTAAACAAACATGGTTATCTCCTGCTGTGAATCGTTGCCTCGAATTATAATCCCTGAAATGATTTGGGTTTTAATGCAAGGTCTACTAACCAATAATGAAGAGAGCTTCCACGACTACGTCGCTGACCATCGTCGGCCTGTCCGTGTTGACGAAACTTGCGTTATAAGGCACGACGATTGCTACGTAGAAAGTCGCGATGAGAATCAACCAATCCCAGCATGATTTAAAGCCTCCGTAGTGGCTTAATATCAGTCTAGATTTTTTAATTGCGGATGTTTTGTATTCCGGAAGTGGTGCCGCAGCGGAATGAAGAAGTGTCTGGAAAATGAGTAACAATCGATTTTTCAATTCCTTTATAAAATGTTCTACGAGGTGTGAAGAATTATATCCAAAGTTTTTTCGAGCTTTTAAACAGGGTTGGGAAATTTATTTTCATAAGAGTCTGGATGAATGATTGTGCCGTAGGAGTCCGACGTATTTACCGAAGCTCGGAAAAAAAGCCTCATGGCGATTTATCAACTGGTTTATATAGTAGTACATAATATTGATCAGAAGAAGTAATTATTTGCCATTTATTATCGGCGATTAGCCAATTCTCGTGTTTTATGTGTTTCTCGAAATAATATTTCACCGCTCTGCGGTTCGCGGGGATTTTTGTAAAAATAAACCGATCGTCGAAAAGGGTTTTTTTAGGGCTGAGAAAATATCCGAAATGATATTATGTTACAGTCTCATTTGAACCACGATCCGTGAGGGATCACGACGTCAGACATTATTAGCCTAATTTCTCTGTCTTCCAAAGTTCAAATGAGCTTTGGGACCGAGGGTTGATGAGCTTTCGCAAGGCGGAGGATTAGACGGCTCTCATTTCGCCGGCTGTCGTCTACACGACTTTCTCTACTTACGATTAGCTGTCCTGTAATCCTCTGATCGATGCTAGGTAATCTTTTTGCTAATTATTTCCGAGCTATAAATTAGTCAGGAATACCCGCCCCCAGTAATCATCAAATTATTTAAATCTCTCGTCTTATTCATGTTTTGGATGAGAAAAAATTTCCCTTCCCAGGCCGGGATTCGAACCCGGGTCTCCCGGTGGCTAGCCGGCGACCTACGCCACGAGACTACCACGCTCGCCCGGAAAGATTACTTCTCAGAGACTATATTAATGATCATGTCTAATCGACGCACTAAATATTTTCAAAAACCTCACAGATTTGCAGAAAGCTGGGAGTGTAGGAAAGACACCAAGAAAGTGGAAAAAAACTGGGGTCACAGAAGGAAGTGAAAATATAACGTTCGCAAGATTTTCCAAAGCGGAAGTTTATAACGACTTCGTACTCGAGTCCGAGTTTCAAATTATCATCTGAATTGAAAATGGCGTGTTGTAACCGTGGCCGCGTAGTAACACTGACGCAATAAATTCTTGTGAACTTGAGAAAAAAAAATAGAGTAGAAGCAAAATGTCGGCAAAATGAAATAAAATTTAATCCTACTCGAGGATTCTTACTATGTAGACTCGTGCAGCAGGGTTTTTGACTATAGTTTATTATCTCACAAGCATGCAGTGTAAGCATACACTCGCCGTTTCAGACGAAAATAAACTCTGACTTTCATACCGTACTATGTTCATGCTAAATGTACACATTAGGGATGAATTACTGTCTATTACTGTCTCTGAAAACGAAAAATAGGTGTAAAACATCAGAGGCTAACTTCAGCGAAATCTACTCGCTAAACTCTCATCATACGGTTGAGATAACTACCCGAATGATGTGAAACCTCGTTAATAATATACGAACGAATGGTTTCCACATTTACGGAAATACATGCTATGTATGAAGATTTGCAAAATTTATGGAAACTTGACGGTACACGCGTGTATTCTAGGTAATGGCCGCTGAATTGAACACGGTATCTATCTCCTAGAAAGATCTGGGAGTCCTGGAAGTCTCAGGGAATTTTGTGTCTCCTGGAATATCCTGGAATTCTCAGGGAATTATAGATCCTAACTTGGGTAGACATCCTGTTGAGAAATTTCACAGAGTAATAAAGAAAGAAATAAGTCCGGAAAGTAGATAAAATGCCACGAGTGTGAAGTTCGCGTTTCGTGATCCGAGCTGGAAGGCGAGTGCTACAAGCTTGACACGAGGCGGATGAGAATCGGAGTTCTTCCGAATTGCGCATGCGCGAAAGAAGCCCTAGGGTGGGAAGCAGACCAGTTACGATATGCGCATGCGCCGAGTTCACTTCGAGGTGTTACAAAAATTTTTTTTCAGGTTCAGAAAGTGAGACTGTGCCGATTTTTTTAAGTTTCAGGAAGGTTTTTTAGAAGTTATGTATCATAAAGTGGAACAGAATGTTGACAAGAGCGATTATTCATAAAATTAATTGAGTTCATGAACTTTTGTCTCATAATTGTGGGGGATTTGAAAGTTATTAATTTGCGAAATGGATGTCTTTTGAGACACCCACGTAATCCAGTCCTACGTTCACGAATCTTTCCCTCAAACCGTGGAATAAGGAGGGCTATAAAGTGAAACTCGGGGTATATTCAAAGGCTCAAAATATTATATTATGCAACAAACTAAATTAAACAGCAAATGTCGTCGGAAAGACAACGAAGAAGATGAGTAATTTTCATTAAAATCGAAGTGCGATTAGCTTTAATCATTATTATCAAAAGTCTCCCAAGTTTTCTTCCTTCGTAATCAAGTATTAGATATTACAAAAAAAATTGAAATGCTCAACGATTTTCCATTTTTTGTTGTTATCATCCCATAAATCTGTCAAATCTCAGTTTTTGGTAAAATTACAAAGAAATATCTGCAAAAGCTTGTTATGATTTTTGGCCACTTTGAACGAAGAATCATAACTTCGGCCAGTTCAAGACCTCGAAAAAAAAATTATTCCCAACTTTATAAATGTATGAAAAATCATTACTTTCAAGTAAAATTGGTCTAAAAAGCCTCGATCACGTGACAAAAATTGACTTCTTAACGTTATTAAATTTCAAGTTACATAATCTTATATTGTACTGGAATACATAAAACCGAGATACGAATGTCAGGATTATTACCGCAGAACTTTTCATTCCAAAAGTTTCAAGTTTCAACTTTTAAGTTTCAAGATCCAGTTTCCAAAATTGGCCAGGATTTTAGTCATAATAACTGTGCAGCTCGGTAGAATAAGATCGTACAACATAAAATACGATATCAAATAACTCTACCAGCTCTCTCCCAATTAGTCGTGTATGTAACAAATGTTTGAAACCGCAGCTCAATCTGAATGCGAAATAAAATGCATATTCAAGAATCTTAGCATAATAACGTCAAACCCTATGTGGAACACAGTTCTTAGCCTCAGAATAGTTGATTAAAAGCGCAATCTCGTTAGTTTGTGGACGACGAAAGTCAGCTGCGTCCATTAGACAATTTCCGCGGTTTCGTTAGGAAACTGGTAGAAAATCCAGTTGCGGCTTTCCCGTCGCTCAAATCCGGAACTCTCATCTCGTTTATGAGTCACAAATTCAGAGTTCCTCTTTAACCATCCGAAATCCATTCGTCTGAACCGATTCAAAAGGTGAAAATCCGAATTCTGTTACGATTAAATTGAACGCAAGTTAAATGGGTGATAAAATTCGACTATTATACTGCAGTTGGCGATATCGTTATTACAGTCCAATTAGCTCGTTATCGGACTCCACTTCACGGATGAGGAATTACACTTTTTTTCTTTCTTCCTTTTACAACCTGTGGCCTGCAGGGCTGAGTTATATTCACACATGTACAATATACGCGGGTTCGAAGCAGTGGTAAAACCGATTTGTTAATTGAACGGTATCAACGGTTCATACGGGCATCAAGTTCAACGAATCGGGGATAAAATAACCGCTCAAGGATTTAGAAATTCAAATTTGAATGGAAATATGCAAGGAATTTACTTTTGTGCCTTAAAATTAATCCAATTAAATTCGATTATCGTGACAAATTGAGTCGAAGACTTGATGTGATAAAATTTTATGGGTACTTTAGAGATTTTCAAAAACTTTGCAGAACATTTAAAGGGACACTTTCAAGATTTCTAGGTCTCGGAATTATTTTAAGTGACATACATGATTGCAAAGCTCGGTTCGAAGAAGCTACCCCTCCTCGTGATTGGAGAGCTGCAGTATAAAGGTAATGCGATTCCTGCTTTGGATAATGAAGATGAGAGAAAATGGCGAGATGGGATGTGAGGCACTCCAGGTATCATACTTACGTTATTTATTTTCAGTTTGTGTTTGCTGTCCTGTTTGTAATGTCCTGAGAGTTGATACAGGACTGCCCGACTTCTTCTTCGACCGTAATTAGCCGGAGGTGCTTCCGGGTCCAGGTTACCATTAGAGTCTGGAATATGAGAACCGCGGCGTCATTTAATTATACTACAGGCGTTTCACAGTCATTGTGGTGAAAAATATTGTGCGATCATCCGCATAGGCACGTGTGCAGTGATGTTGTGACATCTATATTCAATTAATTATTCTACCAGTAGATCAGTGATTGTGAATTTTTTCAATATTCTCGCATCGAATGTCAATCCTTATCAAAATTTGACCGTTATAAAAAAAAAAAACACATTTTTGTAAGATAAAAAAAAAACACTCGTCACAAATTCCGAATCGCAATTATAAAATAATGTTGAAAGCACAAAGAATTTCGTGGAACGAATTGCAATGAGCTAATTAGAGGGTTGAAAAACTTTCAATCATCGGTTACAGAATGCCAAAAAACACCTGAATCTCCAAATCAAGTTTCAGTATTCAACGCGACCCCAAGACTCAGATAATCTCCTTCCCTCTTTAATTTTTCATTTATTAAAGTTGCAATGAATATAAGAAAGAAGCTCGATATGCGCGGAGGAGGTAATTCAATAATATTTCCTTACAGTTATCAGAGAAAAAGTTTGTTCGCATATATGTATGTTTTTCGTTCTTAATTATTTATTAAATATTTTGAATGAAAGAAATGTAAGGTAAAACAGGAAAAACTCGAATATTTTTACACAAAATTATGAAACGAAAGGGCACCCACTCTTATATGAAGTTTAATTAATTGTTTAGTCATTAATTGTTCAATTAATTGCGTTCTTTTGCACCTTTTTTCTCGTTACGTCTCGATCCCCCGACCGGATAAAATACCTCACTAATTAATTGATACTCGAAACATTGACAAGCGCGCGAACACGGTTAATCCGATTATTACGATTTGTTGAATTCCATAATTTGATTTTTATGAAACTTATTCGGTAATTTTGTCATTAGGGTTAATGAAAAATATATTGGACGGGATTCTTCCCAATTAAATCTCGCAGATAACTCAAGGTTTTTCAATATACAGCGTTTGAATTTCGCGGCAAGCGATCGACCCACTGATCAGATGGCGCTATTCTCAACCATAACCTATAATAGCTGCTGTTTAGGTACTACGTGACGTCACAACTCACATGACGTTTGAATATAGTTACTAATTTAAAATTCCTGTTCATACAGACTCTCAATAAAATTATATTTCTCGATTTTAATCGTTATTTTATAGTTTTTGAAAATTGTTGTCGATCAAAGTGCACGTACTTCTTGTTCTTTTTTATTGTAGTGACTTTTTCAAGCTCGAAGACTGAAGTCTATCACCAAAAATTATTACAGTGTTCCAAATGACTATTTTCTCTTTTTTTTTTGTTGTTGTTCTTTATTATATCGTATGTGTAGTGATTTTTCAGTCTGTTTGGGACAATTTATCACTCCGATCAAGGAATTGAAAGAGTTTATATGTTTATATTAATTGTCACACAGCTTTTGCGTAATTAGTATAGCGGATAGAAAAATTACAGAGAAAATAATACGAGAAAATAAAAATCGAAAAAGGGATACATAATAAATAAGAATCGAAAACTAGAATTTCGTGACTAGTTGAAGGATTAGTGACAAAGTGTCGTTGATCAATCCGTGTTTGTGTAAGTGTAGCTTGCTAACAGCGTGCGAACTTGATACCTGAATCACCTGAAGATCATATACGTCTCTTTGATGTTTCGACGGATTGAAAAATAGTATATTATACAAAGAATCGAGATGACAGGGATAAGACGTGTCACGTGATTATTAATTAAGCAAAAGCGTTAGTGCGTCACTCACCACTATCGTATGACTCACAGAGCTGAAGATCCTTAGCGTGTGTGATGTCCTTATGCGAGGCAAGGAACAGGACGACGTCTCCTTTTTCGTTCTTTATAGGCACGATGTCAAGAAGGCAGTTGAAAGGCGTTCCTGAGCATATTAAAATAATATAAGTAGGAAAAAAAAAAGAGTATTGAACCGAAAATCAGTGAATCATATTAATTTTTTGGTTTTTAAATCGATTAAAATTCTTTGATCACATTTATTATACAAATTTACTTTGCGTTATGTATTAGAATTTAATTTACTGAGTGGAAAAATGAATGTAAATTCTTGAGATCTCATAAAATAATCAAATTATTACCTTGATAAAAACTTTTCATGACTATTTTTCACCAGTTCTAAGACAAAGTTGTGTGAAGGAAGAATTTCGAAACCCTAATTTTTTTCCTCTTTCGTTGTTTCGTAATCGAGAAAGGGAAACGAAACGAATAAAGAAGTTTCAAAACTCTGCGATAATTCTACTTTATTCGGTCGTTTTATTCTCTGAATTAAACTCCGCAAATTTTACCCCTCGTTACGTATAATCTGATTCGCTAAAGTCTTTCGGGGTTGGTTTTGCGGTAATCGAGACTAGAGTCATGTGAACCTCTCCGCGCATCCAGACAGACATAATTTGCGTTAAAAACAAATATATACGAGTTTATCGCGATGTACATACATAAACTTATTAGTTCACGCATCGTGCATGAAGGCTGGTTTCAGTTTACATCATAATCAACGAGGAAACTAATTGGCCACACTGCATCTAAGTGCTCAGACTGTATATCCTTGCTGTTTATACATGTCGTGAAAACTTTTCGGCGGCAATATATCGCGTCTCATTTTAAATGAAGGCAAAGATACAAAGGATGTGAAGATATATCTACTATCCTTTACTATGAAAGTCAATAAGTAATACACAAAGAGTAGAAATAACAAAATAAGGACAGTATAAATTAGACGAAAAGCATGAATCCGGAGCTCACGGAATATATTTCACGAAGAGAAAATGAAAATCAATTTCTTATCAAGAAAATAATAAGAGGGTCAATTAATCAAGGAAATAAGATCTCTTCCGACTTTAGTAGGGGAAGGCAATGCACAGCTAATGCTGCTACAGCTCTGGTAATGTCTACTGTAACAAATCCGTTACATTGGACAAGTCAAAGTATTGACAACCTCCTTAAAATTGGAGATAAACTGTATATTAGTAGTAGGCTCGCACGTGATAATGAAGTTCATCCGAATACAATAAATCCAGAATATCTGGCTGCATCTGATTTACAACCTAAAAGTATTGTGATCAATTCAATGAGTCATACGTTAGAATTCGGAGACATAATATTTGGCCATCGGTTTGACGATAACAGTGAGATTGGTATGCCTAATTTGAAAGACGCGTTAGTTTATCTGTTCACAAATTTTATGTGTGGTATACTAACGATTAACGGAATATCAGTAGCAATTGGGAAACTTGATAACCAATTTTGGATGTTTGATTCACATTCGAGGGATAATTTCGCGAAACCGTGTTCTGATGGAAAAGCTTGCTCAGTATTGGTAGATTCAATGCAATCATTATACTCAGTATTGAATAACGGTATTTCTGGAAGTAATCAACGTTTTTGTGAGCAATATCATTTAACGCCAATCAGGGTTACTACAAATATTGATCAAAGTAATGATATGCAATTATTTGAAAGAGGGAGATCGCTTGGATTGATCACACACTCAGATTTCGAGAAAATCGGGTCAATAAATACTGATGGAACAAATCCGTATAGGAATGATGAAAGCCAGCGAACAGTACAGGAAAAATCTTACTTGCTCGAACCAGAAAAAAAGAGAGTTAGTCGACAACAATACAATCTTAAACATTATCAAAAAATGAGAAAAAGATCCGTTATAGAAAAGAATAGAGTGATCAATACATTACAAAACACGGTTGACATTTCAAATTTGAATAATGAAAGCGTTGTTGAAAGCCAAGAGACAACACAGGAGAAATACAGCTTACTGAAACGAGAAACCAAAAGGGTATATAAACGACAATCCAATCTTAAATATAATAAAAAAATGAAAACAACATCCATTACAGAAAAGAATGGAGTGATCAATACATCACAAAACAGGGTTGATATTTCAAATGTGAATAATGAAAGCCAAGGGACAATCGAGGAAAAATATCACTTGCTGGAACAAAAAAAACAGAAAAGTAACTCAACAACAATCCAATCTTCAATATTATAAAAAAATGAAAACGAGATCCGTTACAGAAAAGAATGAAGTGATCAATACATCACAAAACAGGGTTGAGATCGCGATTGATAATCTTAAAGATACGACAAATGGTACAATCGCAAAAAGTACCGAGAATCCATAAAAAAGAGACAAGTTAGATAACATTAAGCCAATTTTCGATTCGAATTGCAAGAAATTAGATATACTACGTAATGAATCTGTAATTAATTTGGATTATACGTATCAAATCATAAAGAAAACGAAAACGAATTATGATAATAATGGTCAACATTACACAGGGCCAATGGATGTTTTGTGCACTAAATGTGGTGTTAAGCATTTTAAAGGGGAAAAAGTGTCTAACAAACTATCATTTGGAGACTGTTGTGCTCATGGAGAAGTATATTTAGACAATTTGCCAAACCCTCCTCGTGAATTGAAGAAATTGTTTGATAATACACATCCGAAGTTTCTTTAAACGTATTAGATACTATATAATAACTCTTTATCTTTCGCGTCTTTTAATGCTAATTAACTTATTGAACTTACAGAAACAAAGACCTGGTCCGTATTGTTTCAAAATTCAAGGAAAAATATATTATCAAATAAATACAGCATTATATCCTGGTAATAACGAAAGCCCAAGTTACGGTCAGCTTTTCATTATAGATGCACAAGAAGCCCTAAATCATCGTTTGCAGAATAATTCTGAACTTGACATGGAAACTATGCAATTACTTGACAGATTAATCCGTGATAATAATATATTCGCACAATCCTATGGAATGATGAGAGAAGAAATACAAAATCAACAACTCATTAATTCAGTGGACGAAAATTTACCAGAAATTACATTTATGTTTCACATTGAAACCAGGACAAGATCACAATCGTTAGAATTCTCAAAGATGTGACGAAGTTGCGGCTATTTTCTCTACTACAGCTAATGGAGATGTTCCAGAATCTTACGTTACTATTCGAAATAAAAATACTAAGATGTTACAATCCGTGAGTTCTGTAGATCCAAACGTGGAGCCTTGGAATTATCCATTATTCCACCCATACGGAACAAGAGGTTGGCATCCTAATTTACTTCGTATCAATCGGAATGTGACTAAAAATAAACGTGTAAACAGATCTGCATATATTAAATACAGATTATAGCTATTCGTGAAAATGAATTCAATATATTTTTATCAGGTCGCCGATTATTCCAACAGTGGATTGTAGACACTTATGTAAAAGTAGAACAAGATCGATTAAGATTTTGTATTGATAACCAAAAAACATTGCGTTCAGAAACATATCAAGGACTGAGGGACTATTTAGAAAGCGTTGCACACGATTCACACGCCAAAGTAGGAAAAATAACAGTTCTTCCCTCAACTTTTGTTGGGTCACCACGGAATATGATGCAGCATTATCAAGATTCGATGGCTATTGTTCGCAAATATGGAAAGCCAGATCTTTTTATTACCATGACGTGTAATCCGAAATGGCGTGAATTGAACGAAAATTTATTACCAGGACAGCAGCAAGCTGATAGACCGGATTTGTGTGCACGAGTTTTTCATCTAAAAAAAGAATATTTAATAGATTTGATTGTCCGACAGAAAATCTTCGGAGAAGTTTTAGCGTACGTATATGTAATTGAATTTCAAAAACGCGGTTTGCCTCACATTCATTTATTAGTAACTCTTAAACATAACTGCAAAATTACAACATCTGAAATCGTTAATCGCTATATATCAGCAGAAATACCAGATCCACAAGAAAATAAAACTCTGCATGATATAGTTATGAAAAATATGATTCACGGACCGTGTGGTGATTGGTGTATAATAAATGGCAAATGTTCAAAACATTATCCTAAAGAATTTGTAGATCATACAATACTTGACATAGATGGATATCCCACCTACCGCCGCACAAACTCTGATAAATCTTATGAGCGACCTGGTGGTTTTAAAGTTGATAATCGCAATGTTGTACCGTATTCGCCCGAATTAAGTACAATATTTAATTGTCATACAAACGTCGAAGTAGTTTCAAGTATAAAGACTGTAAAATATTTATTCAAATACTGTTATAAAGGACACGATGCTGCGAGCATAAATATTGGAGATAATTCCGCTTAGAATGAAAGCATGATCAATCATAATGAAATTAAAGCCTACGTCGAAGCACGATATGTAGGGCCGGTAGAAGCATGTTGGAGAATTTTAAGTAAACGTCTTCAAGATAAAAGTCATACAATCATACGATTACTGGTACATTTACCAAATGAACAAAATATCATTATTTCAGACGGTGGTGATCAAACTGAAATGATATCTGCATTAGAAAAAGTAAATATGCTAATAGACTATTTTTCATTGAATACACGCGATAAGTTAGCCGAAAATTATTATTATACAGAAATCCCATTACATTACGTTTTTAAGAAATACCAAGTCAACAATAAAACCGTTCAGCGCTGGGAACGTCGAAAATCAAACTTTAAATGTATTGGACGTATGTATTCTGTGAGTCCATCACAAGTAGAACTTTTTCATTTAAGATTATTATAACTATCAGTTAAAAATGTAAAAAGCTTTAGCAATTTAAGAACTGTAAATGGGGTTCTGTGTCAAACATATCAATCAGCATGTTTAGAATTGGGCTTGATCGAAGACGGAGCATAGAAAATGAAAAAACAATCAACAATCAAAAGAGCGCGCGAAGCGCGCAAAGCCTCTAGTAGTATTAAAATGAAATTAAAAAAAAAAAAAAAAAACTACGACGAAATCTAGACACGATTTCTCTTCAAAATTGTGATGCTAACCTCGTCTTCTCGAGACTCCTGATTGGAAAGTTTGATTTTCGAAGCCTGTGCAGTGTATAAAAGAAAATTTATCATATATACTCTACTTTCCGTCCTAGATTCTTTTTCCAGCTCGTGATCAGACTCCGCACATTTCCGATATCGCCTACTCCATGCACTTGGGACTAAGTCCGCTGCTTTGAGATCGTTTCAAAGATGAGAAAAACGTGTTTCTCCCCAGGCACAGCTTTTATTCAGAAGTTTTTTTTTTTCTGCCTCGAGTTAAAAAAGTACCGTTGCTCAAAAGTAGACAAAAAAAAACAAAAAAAAACTTCAACAGCTGAAAGTGAAGTGGTTTTCTTTGGTCTTGAGCTTGTTACGAGTGAGACTTAATTTTTTTTCGCAAATTTTTTCGGATACAAAGTTCTTATTAAAGTTTCCTGTGACTCTCGAATGAAAAGCATATTTACACAATAATGATATAAGCCACTCTGACGCGTTAAGACCACAGGGTTCTTCGAAGAGGATTCGCTATAATTTCAGTCCGAAGGACTATCGATGTCGTGCAAAGTACGAACAATTCTGAATAGTCGACTAGAAGCAGTAGTTTCATATGATGGAAAAACAGCTGATCATGTATCTTTGAAAACTTCAATTTTTTTTCAATCTCAAAAATTCTCATGGAATGCCATGGAATACCCATGAAATGGTTGGAAAACCACATTTCGAAGTGGTTATAGCCCCCCCGGTCAAAATTGCGGTTGTGTCTCACCGCTTTTCTTGTAGAAGACGACCTCCATCTTCAGTTCCGTTTTGCTCTCGAGACTCTTGTCGATCATCGCCTTCTCGTCCTCTTTCGTGTCTGGCCCGTACAGAAATTTGCAGGCGCATCCTTTCTGCATAATCTGGGCCCTCGCGAACCCCGTCAGCTCGCAGAATCCATCCGAGCAATATACGATCGGATAAATCGATGGGACCTGAGCGTTCCCCAGCACGAAATTGCTGTCTGTAATCAAAAATGATTTTTATCTCACCTTTTTTTAATAGAAGACTTCAAAACTTCAGAAAGATCGAAAGAAAATCACACAATTGTCATTTTTAAACCTGTCATCCGACTTTTTTTCTGTCTCCGACAGTCTTCGAATCAATTTCTAGCAGAAATAAGAAGCTGGCATTGAACCTTTCTGCTTCGTTGGTCATCGCGCTGTATACTTTATAGTTACTTTGAACGCGACGATCTCCGTTCCTTTTGTCATCCGGTTTATAGCCGGATTATCTGTCCGTTATGTACTATCATCCCTTACGGGGTGGGTACTCAGAGCTCTTTGTTCAGCGAGAAGGTTAAGGTTCAGACGATGGTGACCCTCAGTCGTTACGCGTGACCGGATATCGAGCTCAGCTGAAGCACCGCGTGATGTAAGTAACATTATTATCGGTTCTTTTGTCGGTTATTATAGATCTTTATTGAAGTCTGGGGAACTGGAATATCTCGAAGCATCGCAAGTTAAAATCACTTTCAAGTTGCCTCGGTGACCATTAATTATGAGATTCAGTAGAATTAGACGATATTCGAAGACGAGGATGAATTTGAAGTGTTGAGAAAAAATTAGATACTATACTTGATTGACCGCAATCAAAAAACACGGCGGAAATACTTTACAGTTCAATGATGTAAACGTGCTTTTTGAACTTACCTAATGTACAGAAATGCACTTTTCAATAAGTTTCAATTATCATAAAGTACTTTTCACCTGCTCAAATGACCAAATAGTACTATTCATCCCCTCTTTCAATTCACACCGAGTACTTCTCAGTTATTTTCGCACACGACGGAAGTACTTTGCAGTTGTTTCAATATCATTTAAACGTACTTTAGATTTTCCTAATGCCCAGAGAAAGTACTTTTTGATAGGTTTGAATGGTCAAAAAGTACTTTCTGACTGTTCGAATGACCAGAAAGTACTTCTTACTCTCTTCGAACGCTCAACGAAAGTAAATTCTCAGCTGTTTCGTTACACAAAAAGTACTTCTCGACTACTTATGTACGTACGAAGTACTTTCGGTCCAAGTCGATTTACAATGAATACTCTTCGGCCAGTATCAATTCACGAGAAAAAAGTACTCTTCTGAGCTGTTTGTCGACGAATAAACAAGACGCAATATTCGTTCCCGTCTGTTTGAACGCACAAGGGAATTATTTATGGACTGTTTTAATGTGAAACAACTTAATTTTTATAAGTCGTATGAGAAATAATGGCGTCATCACAAATCTATCAAGGCGAATAGTATTTTAACAGTTTGTCTGGTGGCGGGCAGCTGCCCTGCAGAGATCGAGTGCTATTTTACGAGTAATTTCGATAAAAGTCAACAGCCGTTAACAGTCTTGAAATAACGATGGATCAAGACTAGCTATTTCTGTTTGTAGACCAGCACGAGCTCTGTCAACACCGATTAGACTCACGATCAGCGGAACGGTGGCGGTTCGATGCTGTCCATGAACGAATACGAATGATTACAATTATAATCAATCAATATTTCAATCAATTAATCGAAACTCCTCGATCCCGGAATGGCTTTCAGTACATGAGAAGGACATAAAAAATTCTACGGCGTGCTTTCATTCGCTCAAGTATAAAATTATGGCTTTTTCGTAACAATAATTTTTTAGACAGTTTCTCGTGTCTTCGATCTTTCATTTACCGAAAGCTCGGGTTTTCAATGACAGCTGATGCTATGTAAATTAGTAGGGTTTTTTTTGTCCACGCTTCGGAGCTGGAAGGGATCACTGTTTATTGTCTATAGTAATGAATTATTCACAAATGGTGGAGTGAACAAACAGTTCAGTCAGGTAGGTACATCTCTGATACGCCCCAACTGGTCCACGAAGGTCTTAAGGAACATTGAATTACTTTCCAAGCAACGGTCCCACGCAGACCGTGGGTTAATTTGATACTGGGATTGAGGAACCCTTCGCAGACCTGCGATATCGAACAAATCGGAAGTATTTCGGAAAATTTGAACAAAAGTTCAGGCTTTGGTCCAACGATTTCGAGGGCATTATGTCCTTGTAAGGGGGTTCAAAAGTGGTTGCAAAAGGTCTACAGCGGTTTTAATTACCGAAACAACTTTTGGAAAGTAATCCGACTCAAGAAATTTCACCCTTATCAACAAAGCTCCCGGATAACGGAAGCTCGACACAAAATATCGAATTTCGTATCACCCTCCGATCTCTGACGTCACTGGATCCATTAAAAAAAAGTCTGAAATACAGGATTCTCATTGTTACGGAAATCAATGAGCGAATTAACGTTTGCCTAATGGATTCAGATGACTGATTGTAAGACGACTGCGGCTGTATAGGGAATTGAATCAGAAATCTCTAACCACTCACGAAGCACAAAGCTCACCACAAGCCTGTGTAATTAATGAAGACGTGAGTTTTGCGTACTAAAATTTGGAGATTTGTGCGATCGATTTCGAAGAATACGAAATTCTGAATAATTTACAAAGCCTCTTTGTTGTTCTATGGAGGATACTGGCAGCTGGGCAAAACGGTCCTAATCAAAAGTTCGGAGTTATCAGTATCTTACACATGTACGGGCTCACGCGGCGCCATTGTTCTGTCCGAAGTTTCAACGTGGGTTGCTGTAGAGAACGAAGGGCTTATTGCAATCCAGAATCCACTTTCGCTACTGTTCAAAACGTAGCTAGACGTGAGTCAAGTAACTCGATTAATATACACTGAATTGAACTGTGTTCCGTTAGAAAAAAAGGGTTTTCACGTCCCAATCCATTATTCAACAATGTATTGAAAACTATTCAACACCATAATGGGAAAGCTCTACGTTTTTTACTTTTTTTAATTGGCCAGGGAGTAATTCATTACTCTGACAGCTGTCTGAAGTGTAAATGACAACTTGAATGATCAGCGATCCTGACATTCGATCAACGGTTCTTCCCAAAATCAGCTTCGGTTTCAAAAAGAGCTGCTTACGTTGCAGGAGAATCGTTGCCTGACCTTTCCATCTTCAAATTATTCCTTCAAAGTCCATCCTCGAATTATTGAACATCCGAAGGAAATTGAATGGGGTTAGAGAACTTTGACCCACTATAAATTCAGTGGACTGAAAATAACAGTTTCCACACAATTGAATCAGCATGTGTACGAGTGCAAACAGCACCGTGTGATAATCCGATAGCGGAAGGTGATTGTATCTACAAACCAGCCACGTTCATCTGCATAAATACGTTCGAACTCGAATAACTCGGAAAGTGAAAGTTGTAAAGCAGATTCAAAAATACGTTTTGAAGGAAGAGCTCTTGTTTTTCTTCTAACAACTTTCAGCGGTGGATGGGAGGAGAGGGAAAGAGACAAAGATCGAAACTTCAAAATCGTTTTCCAACAATCTTTTCACATCTCGCGTTTGATCAGACTTTGATGATAACTTTCTCTTTCAACGGTGGATATAAATTAAGCAGAAGAGAAGCGAACCGTGGGGAGAACATAATTGCAGACTAAAACTCAGTCATGCGAAAGATCAGAAAAAAAATTAAAAAAAAAACACTCTGAAGTCTATTTGCATTCTACGAATTTGGTACACGAAGCTTCAAAGCAGCGCGACTTTGAAAATAAAATACATGGACCAAATGTTCAAACACTCTTTCGAAGCTTCCATAATCCATAAACCTTCCGTTGGTGCATAATATACTATTTTATCAATCCTAATCATCAAATCATCTGATAAGAGAATAGAAAAAATGGATGAAACTTTCCTATTCTTGAATGAATAGAAAATATAAGAAAATAAAGAATTGACGAACAAGTATCGTTTCCACTAGCCCCTGCGTTGGCGTTATCCAGGGCGACATAAATTGACCGTGTACCATCCTCTAACAAGGGTTGACTGGGTGACTTCCACGCGTCCTCGATTATCCGCATCAGGTTTCGACCGAGTGATGTGTCCATGGACGATTCCACTCAGTCATCGTGATTGTTACAGGCTTCATGTAGCACCGGAGTCCTCATTATATCGGTAACTAGCTATAACACGATTAAGGTACTTCACACCATAAATTGAGACACGCTTCGTTAATTCAATTCTTTTTTCTTCTGTTCCCTTAATTTAGGGCTCATTAATTTCTATCACGGCTTGAATTCAGCGCCGGTTGAACGACGCAATAACTTAGATACGCGAATCACGTTATTGTTACGGGGCGAATTGCTATGCGCTGACGATACGGTGTTTAAAACGGGATGGGTCTGGTCGTAAATGAGTTACACCGATTACACGATGTCTGATGAAATAATGAAAGAAGGAACGCTATTATTAGTGGAGTAAAATTTAATTAGAGATTCTTTAGAACGAGAAGAACAAGACAGAAAGAAGGTAAAGCGAAAACGAAATTGGGTATAAATTAGGGAGTCTGTACCAAACTTTAAAATTGAAGTTTGAAAATATTCTCAACTCAAATTAACTGGCTTTGTGGGGAATAGAGAAACCAATAAACGCAAGTTCGGGGAGTGAGGTGGTGGTCGGATTAACAACCTTCAAAAAAGCCCGAAAATGTTATTCTTCAATTTTAAACCACGTGGCGTGAAATTGCGAACGTTAGCCAATTAGGTCTGAGTGAAGGTTTCT
>JAEUYN010001257.1:0-11185 GCA_018257835.1 Euura lappo
TTTGCGAGTCAGGCGTTCCAGGCGGACAGGGATGTTCCATTCGTGCGCATTTTGCCTCCCTCGAGGCGAATTTTGCTATTCAGGAGTTTGTATATTTTCGTGAATTGCACATTACATGTCAGGTGCATATGTGTCTCACCACATACATAAGACGATCTGCAAAAACGTCATACATGAGACTGTTAAAAAATAGACAAGTTCTATGCTCAAATCTCTGAATTACGGTATCTGATGGTGAATTCAATATCGCAAATTCGGTTTAGCAGTTTGTTTTATCCGACTATTGATAACAGACTATCGCGTGTTTTTTTATCAACAAACTACACGCAAATGACATGTTTTTGAAGGTACACCAAAGACAATTGTACAACAGTCTCCCCTCGTTGAATCTTTTGCTTCCCTCAAAGCGCAACTGAATAATTTCTGTTGAACGAAATAATGTATGAATTCGATTTTAATGTTGGTACTGCAGTTTAATTCAATTCTGTGGGATAATCTAAAAGTTGGATTAAATATTCAAGGAACATGTAACGCTCTTGTTCCATTCTATCCTTGGATATCTTATAATCTTTCTTCTTTATATCTTAGAATTGAAAACAAATATCGTATGAAATTTCGTCACTGTATATAGCTTGACTAGAATCACAAATTCATTTTTTGTTGCGAATCTGAGCAAACATCAGTATTACAGTTTCGAATTTCCTTCTCAATTCAGGAATTATGATTTCTAAACGAAAATTTCGGAAAGATATTTGCTTTTAGGACATACGGAGTCCGGAGGAAGTTGGAAAAGTGTCGAAATACGGTGGAAGGCTGTGAAGTCGTCGCATAGCGTCCAGCCAGAGTCGACTAAAAATATTTGTAGGTGAAGCGGAGTGTTTCATAAGCAAAACTTGAGTCGACTCAGTGTTTACTTTAATTAATGAGTTTCTAGCTCAAAAATGTACTGAAACCGATCATAACTCCCTTCTCCAATCTATCTTACATTTCACAGCATCATCTTTCGCTATCCTATATCGAAGTGTAACAAAGTTTCTTGCTAATCTCTCCCTCTGTACTCTCCTGGTTTTCTGTTATCAGGTAATCTACGATCCCCTCGAACCCAAAATCGAGCTGCTTTGCCTTGTTCAGGTCCAGTATTTCAAATACGGGGCTTGATTCTGTGGATTTTTTACCAATTACAACGATGTACGGATACCCGGTTCTCCTCGCCTCCAGAATTCGCTTTCCTATTGTCAAATTTGTTCTGTCATCTAGGATCACGTCCATTCCAGACTTCTGCACAACTTCGTAAATGTTTTCCGCGTGATGCGAGGCCCCCGCCTCCCTGCTTCCGGCCTGGAATCGATTAAAAAATGTTCAAAAAGTATCCGAAAACAATTTGAAACCGTCCAAAATCACCTTAGGGGGAATAACGCAGACGTCGTAAGGCGCCAGCGCTTTTGGCCACCGAAGCTCCTCTTCGGTAGATAAAATTTCTACAGCCGCGCCCAGGATCCGGCTCAGTCCGAGTCCGTAGCAGCCCATAATCAAAGGTCGCGGTTTCCCGTCGGCCAAAAAAGAGGCGCCGAGGGGCTCCGAATACTTTGAGCCCAGTAGAAACGTGTGGCCGACCTGAAAAGAGGGATTTAAATAATTTCTAAAGGCTGAAACCAGGGTCTGAGAATCTCACTTCAACTCCTGTGCTGTGGTGAAGATTTCTTTCGCACTTTGGGCACGTCGATTCTCCGTGGACCTCCTTATTCGCGACGTAATTACAATTGTGGCAAGTGACGATGCTGTCCTCTCCGATATCGGAGACGTAGTGGTACTCGTTCGAGTGAGAGCCGCCTATGAGGCCAGAGTCCCCGACGACCTTGAGGAAGCCGACCCCTATCCTCCTAAAAAGGTCGTCGTAGGCTTGACAAACCGCGTCGTAGGTGCGTCTAGCGGTTTCAGGAGCATCGTCGAAGGTGTACAGATCCTTCATGATGAACTCCCGCCCTCGAAGTAGACCCAGGCGCGGTTTCATCTCGTCTCTCCATTTGCTCGAGATTTGATACAGCCGAAGCGGAAGAGCCTTCGAAGTCAGCGGACTGACCGAGGCGACCAGATTCGTTATCGCCTCCTCGTGTGTCTGAAGCAAAACAACCGTCAGGGTGAAACAAAGTTGAAATCAGAGACAGCTACTCACCGGACTCAGGACATATTTCCTGTTGTGTCTGTCCTGGAGGGTGAAAAGCTCCGTTCCAGCTGCGTCCAGTCTTCCGGTGGTCTTCCAGAGCTCCGTGGAGGTCAGGTGAGGCATCAGGATCTTCTGCGCGTCGATTTTCGCCATCTCTTCGTCCACCAGGTTCCGGAGCTTGTCCAGAGCCCGGAGACCCAGGGGGAGCAGGTTGTACATGCCGGTGCTGGCTTGGCGGATGATACCAACGTCTATCATGAGCTGTAAAAATGGTAAAAATCGTCACAACTGTCACGGTGTCGTCACACGCACACGTATCGCCAAATCACCTTATAACTCTTCGACGTCGTTTCTCCGACCGCGGACTTGACGACCGCATTTTTCGGCACGACGTTCACGGGCTGAAAGAGCCGTGAGACTCTGTGAATTATTTTTTTAGACATGTTTTCACTGTTTCAAGACGATCACATGGCGTTTACGAATCTCGCGTCAGTCAGCTGGAAGGCGGATGTCGTCTGCTGGTTGTACATAACCTAAAATAGAAGTAGGCACCTTTGGAGTGTAATAAGTGTGCGAATATTCAGAGTGAAATGTTCTGCGACAGTATCGGCATATTTTATTCAAATTTGGCGTGGTTTCACGTTCTCGGTACAATCATGGCGTGGCTAGCCTTCGGCATTAGCCTAATCGGACCGATACCGTTCGAAAAAGAACGGGTACATAACCTCCAAATTGTTTTTTTTTTTTACCTCCCGATGACAATAAACTCTGAAATTATTTTAGATTGAATTTGTGAATTTTTATCATAACCTCGAAAACTGATTCACGATGCTCTTTTTTTTTCTACGGTTTCAGAAAGTGTCTCCGGAGTATCGAGGCCCCGGGGTGGACCCTCAGAGTTTGCAGACGCAGTACAAGCTCGCGAGGCAAAAATTGGCAGAGCAGAGCTTGACGCCGGATCAAATATCCAAGGAGAAAGAGTAATGATAGAACCGATAGATGAATAGCCGGTGTAGAAAGACGGATGTTTTGATTCATTAGAAAAAATTATTGATGTTATTTAAAGGGCGGAAGCGCAGCAGTTAGCGGCTATCTTAAAACTGCTTCAAAAACAGAGGGATACTTTTAAAGTAGCCTCGATGGACGAGCTCGAAGATCAACTGAGACTTTACAGGAATTGAATCATGGTTTTTACCATAGTTTACAGTTTTTCCTGTTTCACATGCAATCAAAGAGACAGTCTGAGACTCAAAGTTCCTAGAGAGAATCAAATTATCGTTCTCGCTATCTTGTACACAAACGGAATTATATCTTTTGAGTATAAATAATGATAATAACATAACAATATCTTATTATACATGTTGTGATGAATGGTTTATAGAATTTTTCTATCATAGGATATACATAATCTTTTTAAACTCTGTGTATTTTGTATATATTTGTGCATTATGATCGTCGTCGATGTTGTACATTTTTGAATCCATGTAATTATATTTATAGTAACTATCTGGTCCTTAGAATTATTCTGTAATTTTTAAAATATTCGGAATAAATTAACATGAAACAGAGTCGAAAGTAGATAATGATAATGATTATTCCTTCAGTCTTCATTTTACGAAAAAAAATCCAGTTCTGATTGGCTCGCAATATTCATACAAGTCTTTTTTTTTCATCTATTGTCGATTTTAGTTATGAAAAAGAAAAAGAACGCGAAGATATTATTGTTTTTTTATCTCCCGCGTCCATGGAGTAGGGGCAGTGAGCAGGAGACATCTTCAAAGAAAAGTGTGTCTCACGGTACAGAGGGCGCTGAGAACAGACGAGAACCGCAGAGATCCGGGCTCTCCAGAGTTACGAGCACGTAGATTCAAATCGTTAGTGTGGGAGTAATTTTGTGATGAGAATGGGTAAGACGCGCGCGATTCCCAGTTGCTACACGAGGAGTAATAGTGCGATAAGAGCTGATAAAAAACGAAAAATAGAAAACAAAACTGTTTTCAAAGCGCCGAAGGTAGGAGCAGACAGGTTAAGTTTCGAGTTTCGGGGCATGGTATTCGAATACAATTGTAACACAACTGACGTGAGTCGGATTTTTTCGGTTTCAACAAGGATATTGTCGCCTTCGAGAAATGGAAGCAGGCCGCAGCTCCTACTAATTTTCAATTATCAGACGAAAATCCACCAGAATTGGACGAAAATACCGTTGAAGTTGAAATGGAGAGACGAATGGGCTGCAGCTTCTAACGGAGAAGCAGATTCATACAACTCACGTCGGTTGAAGATGAAGATTTAAAAGGAGGTCTCCGAATATGTCACAGTATGAAAATGGAAATCTTACCGGATAGTCGGCCGGTCAACCTGCGGAGTGAATATCCCCCAAAGAGTGAAAGTGATCTGGTAGAATTTTTGGACACGGTCACAAAGATTCGAAGAAAGTTTGTAGGACTGCGATCACTCGAAAAAGGTGAAGTGAAATTGGCCGTAGCCCAAATCCGATGCCCTTCTCCCACGGGCTCAGTAAAATATGCCGTAGCCCAAATCCGATGCCCTTCTCCCACGGGCTCAGTGAAATATGCCGTAGCCCAAATCCGATGCCCTTCTCCCAGGGGCTCAGTGAAATATGCCGTAGCCCAAATCCGATGCCCTTCTCCCAGGGGCTCAGTGAAATATGCCGTAGCCCAAATCCGATGCCCTTCTCCCACGGGCTCAGTGAAATATGCCGTAGCCCAAATCCGATGCCCTTCTCCCACGGGCTCAGTGAAATATGCCGTAGCCCAAATCCGATGCCCTTCTCCCACGGGCTCAGTGAAATATGCCGTAGCCCAAATCCGATGCCCTTCTCCCACGGGCTCAGTGAAATATGCCGTAGCCCAAATCCGATGCCCTTCTCCCAGGGGCTCAGTGAAATATGCCGTAGCCCAAATCCGATGCCCTTCTCCCAGGAGCTCAGTGAAATATACCGTAGCCCAAATCCGATGCCCTTCTCCCAGGGGCTGAGTGAAATATGCCGTAGCCCAAATCCGATGCCCTTCTCCCAGGGGCTCAGTGAAATATGCCGTAGCCCAAATCCGATGCCCTTCTCCCAGGGGCTAGTGAAATATGCCGTAGCCCAAATCCGCTGCTCTACTCCCAGCGGCATAGTGAATTTCGGTGGAGCCCAAATCCGCTGCTCTACTCCCAGCGGCATAGTGAATTTCGGGGGAGCCCAAATCCGCTGCTCTACTCCCAGCGGCATATGGTGAATTCGATGGAGCCCAAATCCGCTGCTCTACTCCCAGCGGCATAGTGAATTTCGGTGGAGCCCAAATCCGCTGCTCTACTTCCAGCGGCATAGCGGTCCCAAATCCGCTGCTCTTGTCCCAGCGGCATAGTGAATTTCGGTGGAGCCCAAATCCGCTGCTCTACTTCCAGCGGCATAGTGAATTTCGGTGGAGCCCAAATCCGCTGCTCTACTCCCAGCGGCACAGTGAATTTCGGTGGAGCCCAAATCCGCTGCTCTACTCCCAGCGGCATAGTGAATTTCGGTGGAGCCCAAATCCGCTGCTCTACTTCCAGCGGCATAGTGAATTTCGGTGGAGCCCAAATCCGCTGCTCTTTGAATCGATGGAGCCCAAATCCGCTGCTCTACTCCCAGCGGCATAGTGAATTTCGGTGGAGCCCAAATCCGCTGCTCTACTCCCAGCGGCACAGTGAATTTCGGTGGAGCCCAAATCCGCTGCTCTACTCTCAGCGGCATAGTGAATTTCGGTGGAGCCCAAATCCGCTGCTCTACTCCCAGCGACACAGTGAATTTCGGTGGAGCCCAAATCCGCTGCTCTACTCCCAGAGTCATAGTGAATTTCGGTTATAGCCAGTTATTTTAACTGTTTATCAGAGTACATAAAATCCTTATCTGAGCGTAGTTACATGGTCAGAGTAATATTGAAGAAATAAAATATTCTTTTTAGTACCTGTGCAGTTCGAATTCCACATTGCTCGTCATAAATGATATTCAAATTTTGCCGCTTGCCGGAATTCTACGGTTCTCGGCTGTTCACAGCATCCCCTATAACGTGGGGTCTTAGGACCACTTTTAGACGCCCAAATGTGGGGAGATATGTCTCCTTCTACTCCATGCCAGAGTCTATTCCGTACGAATCCGACCCAACCTAACCTAAAAAAATTATACGTTTTGACGTTTCGAGTCCGGCACGAGGGGTTTTTGAATGATTCGCGATGTATGTGGTTTTTCAAAAATCGAAATGAGGCTCACTCGACGCTGAAAAACAGTTCAATCCCTCATCCCACAGACAAAAATATGATCCTACGGTATTTCTAGTATCTAACATCGAAAGATAACGATAATTTGAGGTTAGGATTTCGGTTTGTTTACTCCGAATGTCTGAGTAAGAGATAATGGAAGAAGGTTGAATCCCATCATAATGACATCCGCGGAGCAATTCATCAGCCTGATAACCGTAGCGAGTGCTAAAAAACTCGCGGCTGCTTTGGTCTGCTGCTTCATAGCCTATCACGGAGTGATGCACCTGATCTATGGTCAGTATCTTCTCTTAGGACCCTAGAAGCACATTTTGCCACCCCTTCTTCTCTCTTTCAGGCAGCGACTCGTGCCGTTGGCTTCTGACCGAGGGACGATACAAAGGAGACAAAGAATGGCAGCCCTACGGCTGTATGATGCATCACTACACCCAGACGTGAGAAATCCTAATGAATTCAAACCATTTCACCGTATTCTCGGCTGGTCCAATTTCTCCTTTCAGAGACAGTCGCAGGTGTCTGAGGTACCTGGCGTTCATGGGCCACCGCAACCACTTCGTATTCACGGGCGACTCCCGGGTCCGTCAATTATACAAGAGTTTCGTATCGCAGTTTACCGTCGAAGGGAAGCCTTCCGACCCTGTGGAGTCCCCGGAAAACTCGGACCTCAACTTCAACGACGCTCAACTGCGCCTCAACGTCCAATTTCTGTGGAGGCCAAAGCTGGACGACGCCATGATACAGGATTTCAAGGGCTGGGTGGTCCGTCGCTCATTCTTCTACCGCATTCGGTTTCGTTAATCATCGTCTAAACTCAGTCTTGAATACTTTCAGGATGGCCCAGCACCCAGCATGATCGTCTCTGGCTGCGCAGCGGCGGATATTCTAGCAAACAACGCGAGCGAGACTCAGCTGCATGCGGATTATAGCAGCGGGTTAATCAGGCTCGTTCAGCCGGCCGACACACTGGCTGAAAAAGGTATCAGGCTGCTTTGGATGATGCAGGATCCAGTCCTGAAGGAACGACTGCCGTCGCAACTGTCGAGCGTTGATAACAGGAAGATAAACATCTGCAACAAGGCGGCGAAGGAGGTAGAGCAGTCCCCACTGTTCCGGAGATTTGTTTAATTTTTATCCGTTTCATTGCAGATTCTGTCGCACAGTTCGGCTCATCTTTGGGAAAGTAGTCGACTGGTCGGAGCCGGAGTCCTGGAACAGAGTCCCGACGGGTATTTAGCCAGCCCGTTGTCCCTGCGTCATAAAATCCAGCTCCTGCTGAACACCCACTGCAACGATCACATGAATTTCGACGACGGAAGCTGCTGCAGTTATCCCGAACCCGCGACGACGCTGCAGTTGTTGACCTTCTCGGTCTTGGCTCTGTGGTAAAGTGTCCAAAGTTCCAATCTTCACGAAGATCCTCTTACAAATTGTTCTCCAAATTTCAGCACGATAATGGGCAGTGGCGCTTGGATATACAGAAAAGTTTGTCAGCACCGATCTGGCCACTTGTATACCAGAGTGAGCGCCGTTCAAGAGGTAGAAACTAGCGAGGAAGGCATAGAAACCGAGGATCCGAAGCCAGAGCCGATCCAGGAACAGGATTTCTATTCCCTAATCACCTCGCTGGCACTGTTATCCGTAATCTTGGCGTACTTTTACCTTTGCGACCGGTGAGAATCCTTCGATCTCTCTGTTCAGTTTCCATAACACAAATTTTCCAGGACGAATTTCTTCATGAAGGAGAACAAGTACTACAGTGAATTCAGCTTCTGGCTACCTCTGGGCTACATTCTGGCTCTCGGCCTCTTCTTCACCGAGGAAAGGGAAGGAGGTCCTCGAGCGCTGAACAGAGAACAGACCGACGAGTGGAGAGGCCTGATGCAGGCCGTCGTCCTGATTTACCACGTGACCGGGGCGAGGAACGTCCTCCCGATCTACATGCACCTGAGGCTGATAAATTCCGCGTATCTTTTTCTATCGGGATACGGTCATTTCTGCTACTTTTGGCAGAGGGGTGACGTGTCTCTCGTCAGATTCGCCAGGGTCCTGTTCAGGCTAAACCTGCTGACCGTGTCCCTGTGCCTCTGCATGAATCGCCCCTACCAATTCTACCACTTTGTTCCTCTGGTCTCTTTCTGGTTCCTCGTCGTCTACGTCCTGGCTTGGCTCCCGCCCCGAGTGCACTCCGGAAGTCTGGCGGAACACGGTCCGAGGGCGCTGCTCTATCTAGCCATAAAACTTCTCGGTCTGATGAGCGTCATCACGATTCTCTACATGTCCGAAGTGTTCTTTGAGAAAGTCTTCGTCACTCGACCCTGGAAGGCTCTATTCGTCACCACAGACGACGATATAAGAGAGTGGTGGTCGCGTTGGAGGGTAGATAGATACAGCGTCGCATGGGGCGTCGCTTTTGGAGCCGGACTCCTCGCTCTTCAGAGGCTCGACCATATCCCAGGGCTCGCATTGGCGCCTCTGCTAGCTTTAGTCTCCCTAGCAGCCTACAGCACGTTTACGATGATTTGCCACTCCGCCTCGGAGTGCGAGGAGGTCCATTCCTACGTCGCTTTCATTCCGGTAATTTTTTATTTTCTGATTTCCGTACATTTACAGTTTATTAATTCTATTCTTCTATCCCCAGATCGTCGGATACATCGTACTTAGAAACGCATCTCTAGCCCTTCGTGGGAAACACTCGGTTCTTCTGGCTGGTCTCGGTCGTATAAGTCTAGAAGCTCTGGTCGGACAGGGTCATGTGTGGCTGGCGGCGGATTCGCACGGAGTTTTAGTGCTCCTGCCTCGATTCCCAGTCCTGAATTTATTAGTGACGTCTTTTATCTTCATATGCGCCAGTCACGAGGTGAGAACAAACGAATTTTCCGCAGCTTCGATGGTTTGTTTCAACCATGTTTTCAATCAGATTTGCAGATTAACGCGTATCCTGGCTCCGTACGCGGTGCCGAACGACTGGAGGCACGTGGCGAGGAACCTGTTGCTGTTCATCGCCGTGTTAGTGCCGATCGGTATTCATGACGGAATGTTTTAAAATTACCGACAAGTTGTAAAATAGTAATTAATTTAATGTAAATACTTATATTAGGCGTATGTATGAAATTTATTAAAATTTACTATTGCAGATATATAAATATCTTCTAATCAATTCCCTCTTCTATGTATGTATAAGATTATTGAGTCACACTCGTCGAACATCCAGTGTCAGAGTTTAAAAACGTTCAACGTTTGATCAGGCCTCTTACGAATCGCTGCAGACTCGATAGGTAAAAAATCCATCTTGTATCGAACAAATTATCTAAATATGAAAGATCTATCAATCCAACGTCCGTCATTGATGCTTCTTAGCGTCTCCGCTAGTTTTATCGTGCTTAACTTGACTAGTGTAAACATCGTAGCCTAGAGATATGGTGTTATCGTAAAGCACCCTAAATCTAGTGGGTAAAAAATAGAAGTTTACGATCTGCGCGGGTGGCCAGACGATCCACTCGGCCACGTACAGTCTATGCGCCTTGTCTTTGATTTCCTGTTTGAACTCTGGCCAGCTGGATCTCTCCAGGATCCCCAGAGTCAGAAAGAACATTCCTATGCACAGAGGCGAGCAGACCAGCTGGTCGACCAAAACCTTCTTCAAGACTATGCCGACGGAACGACCGGGCATCCTTCGGTCCAGGTATCTGTACCAGTGGTGGCAAATTACTCCTACAGACATTCCTGATATCGCCATGTTCCTGGTCCTCAGAGGACTCCATTCCTCCCAGTCGCCCTGAGTCATTGAGGGCAAGAGAAACGTGGAATTAGAATTTGAGAAAGTTTGTTGATTAGGATTTCGAGCGTACCTGGACGATCTCGTAGTGTTGCTCCAAAACGTCCCCGACACCAGATAACGATATCGATATAGCGAGATTCGTGTATATCAAATTCTTCGAAGAGAATAGTTGTTCTTTAAACTGCGATGCTCGGTTTGCGAATAGTCCCAGTCCTCGAGCGATGCTCATTCTCTGAAATTAGATCGAAAAATACTGTTGCTTGTCACCGACGGAGCGCTGCTTAGAGATCAAATGAAAAAGTGAATAGAGAAAAAGAGGTTAGAGCGCCTAGTTTCGATCCTGATCGAACATTTTTAGGTTAGATCGATTTATTTTTATTCCCGATCGTATCATTCGGTCCGTCAAACTGAGACAGGTTCTTATTCATGAGAAGCGATATGTATTCTTTTTTTTCATATACCCAGGCGGATGACAGAAGATCATATGATATGCAACGCACGTGCGGCGCGCCTGATGTCGTCACGTAACAAGACCACTGTAGTCAGTATCACCTATTTTGACATCGCGCGCCTCAAATATCGTCTAGATCAAAATAATAAATTCGTTTTATCTCGTTTTAAAATTTATAGACTTTATCGATGACAAAAAAACCTCGATCTTTTTTTCTTTCTTGCGTATCGAGGGGCTTATTAACCTCAAATTTGACTCTTCACGCGTGTTTATCGCGCGTGTCGGGTTGCCTTCGATCAGGCGTAGCAAAGGAGCTTCAAACTTGTCGTGTTGTTGACGTTTCTCGATTCTCGATTGAGCAATTGACCCACCGACGCTGGAGTCTCGATCGAATTTCCGCATCGCAGGATGTTCCCCGCGTACGCGAACCTGTCGGCTTACGACCGTCACAAGAAGTTGATAAACGATTACTTCCTGACCCGCGAGGGTTCTGCCATAACCTTAAAACGCGATACGTAAGTATTCGAACAAG
>JAEUYN010001258.1:0-45304 GCA_018257835.1 Euura lappo
AAAGGTCAAAGTCGGTCAGACGCGCGCTCTTGCCGTGCAGTTTTAGCGCCACGCAGCATACCGTACGGCGTAGCGGATTGCGGTAGGGTAGTCACGACTCGGAGCATTGTCTGTTTGTTTACATTTTTGGTAGCCTATTTAGCCCTTGTCTGGCTTCGTATTGAGATAAATTAATATGCTCATTACAAGAGGTGTACGGTCAGTCCTTACTGGTAAGAGCTTGTGCGCGCACGTGAAATTTCTTTGTTCGCTACAATGCCTCCAGTAAAACGTTGTTGCAATCCGTGTAACAAAGTCGGCAACTTCAAAGTATTAAGGGCATGCTGGACTCAGATTTCCATATTTAAAAAATAATGAAGTCGGATATGGACGGGGGGGTGTTTAATGGGTTCCTTAGACGATTTGTAATCAAATTGGTAGCTGCATGAACGTGTATCTCACCAAAATCGAGTAAAAGAAGGCTTTTTTGTTTCGCGAAGCGTGGGGACCGTCACTTGTTTTCACTGATATCACCGACTACGCATCACAAGGGCGGAAAAGAATGCAATTCCACCCTCGTCAATATAATTCCACTCACATATATCGCAAAACTTGTTCATTTCACCCAACGATGAAGCCTCAGAATTGTTTCCAGAAAAAGACTGTAATTTTTCTCGGTATAAAGCACCGGCCGCGGCCATGTTGGATCGTTTCGCGTTGCATGTCGGGCCGAGCAGCGCTCCCTTGAGACGCGCGGGCGCAGCGGGAACCAAGCTTACAGTTGTTGCCAACCTTCGTCTCGCAGTCCTGCGTTTCACGAACCGCCGTTCCTTGTTCAGCGCTATGACAGCTGAGCGGGAATTCAAACGGATATAATTCGGAATAATAATAGTTATAACAATGCATTGTTATTATTATCATTATTATTCTTATTATTATTATTATTATTATTATTATTATTATTATCATTATAATTACAATTTCCGAAATAATGATAATAAGAATAATAATAATAATAATTATTATTATTATTATTTTATTATGATAATAACAATTATTATAATGATTATTATTATTATCATTGAAAAAAATTTACTCGAAAGTGGTGACATTTGAGAATGAAAATGAAAACGTGTGCGTCATTTTTTTATTTTTTTTCATCTTGACAATTTCGTGGAAATCGGAATTTCAATATCTTTCCAAAATAATAACAATAATAATAATAATATTGCTAATAATAATAACAAATATTATTATGATAATAATTATTATTATGATAATAACAATATGATAGTAATTATTGTTATCATTGAAAAAAATTTACTCGCAAGTGGTGAAATTTGTAAATGAAAATGAAAAAAATTTTTTCTTTTTCTACAAAAACTCTAAAAATCTTGTGAAACGCACAGAATAATAAGAATTCCGCATCTTTTGAGAAAATTTTCAAGTGTCATCATAAAAAAATTAGACAAAGCAAAGGTGTAAGTTCGTATATACGCCATTCATTATTATTATTATTATTATTATTATTATTATTATTATTATTTCAGAAACTAATAAAATTCCGATTTTCACAACATGTTCAAGATAAAAAAAAAATAATAATAACAATAATAATAAATGGCGTATATACGACTTTACACCTCTGCTTTGTCTAATTTTTTTTACGATGAAACTTGAAAATTTCTAAAAAGATCCGGAATTTTGATTGTGCTGTGCGTTTTGCAGGATGTTAGAGTGTTTGTAGAGAAAGAAAAAAAGATCATTATTATTATCATGATAATAATTGTTTATTATTATTATCATTTCGGAAATTATCATCATAATTATAATGATGATAATAATAACATTTCATTGTTACAACTATTATTATTTCGAATTGTGCTAGGCTAGGTATACGGCTGGCGTTCCGGAGAGAGAGAGAGAGAGAGAGAGAGAGAGAGCCATACAGTGTTTATAATAAATAATGCAACTATTGTTTCGATAACGCGGTATAGTACTCAAAGTGATAAAAAATAATCGAACAAATGATAATTGATTATCCGGATCGATCCCTGTTCTATTTTTGCCCTCCTTCGTGCACCAAAGATTATTCTCGCGAATTGTTTGAACTCCGAAATTCAATTGCATTTACAATTGATTCATAGCTGGAAAAATAAAAACAATTTCACCACGAGCAGGGTAAGAAAAATTGCATTGGGTAGCCAGCATTTTGTTCTGGGGGGGGGGCACCAGATTTTCTGGGGGGCCGTACCCACCCCTGCCCCCTCCTGGCTACGCCAATGAAATATTGTAACGTATACATCGAATGAAAGGTGAATGAATATCACTCGAGTTGTCTTTATTACATCATTTGTTTATTTTGAACTGCAGGATGTAAAAAAAAATAAATTACATAAATTCACTTACGATTACTCACACTAGACAAATAATTTGATTTTATAAACCATGGAAAACACATGAGACGTGGTTTGAACATACTTCATGATCATGAGTCACAGGATATTCAAAGATGTTATAATTTATCGTGGTCAGATCGATATGGGAAAGAAAAATAAACCTCAACTAAGTATTGCACCTCTCCTCGTCAACTGTATACCCTACTGGAATGTATGGCGAAAATGACCAGCAGGCTTCACCATTTATTTCCCTCTCCCTAGTCTCTTCGCAGGTACACGGACCCCTCTCTGCCTTTGTTGGTGAAGGTAGCTGGACACTTTGCAGAAACCTGCCCGTGGGCGCGGTTTTTCGATAAAAAATTAACATTCCAGCAGCAAACTTGCGGCATGATCAACAATATTTACGTAATACAATAACATTTCTCGAATTGCAGGTTTCTACGTAATTTCCAGAGCAGTTTCTATAAAAATTTCAAGTAGCTAAAGTAATTGATAATTGAATTTTTTTCAATTACAAATTACAATTGTAATTGGTAATTGAATTTTTTTCATTTACAAATTACAATTGGTAATTGAATTTTTTTCAATTACAAATTACAATTGTAATTGGTAATTGAATTTCTTCCAATTACAAATTACAAAAGTAATTGATAATTGAATTTTTTCCAATTACAAATGAAAAATGTAATTGGCAATTGAATTTCTACCAATTACGAATTACAATTGTAATTGATTATTGAATTTCTTTCAATTACAAATTCCAAAAGTAATTGATAATTGAATTTTTTTCAATTACAAATTAAAAATGTAATTGGTAATTGAATTTTTTGTCGATTACAAATTACTACTGTAATTGGTAATTGAATTTTTTTCGATTACAAATTACTAATGTAATTGGTAATTGAAATGTAATTAATTACACAATGTAATTGGATGCTGCCCAACACTGATCAAAATCAAGGCCCGGTCCCAGCCTTGCCACGATTACCAGATCCTATACGAACATGCCAGCTGACAATTCTACGGAGCCAGCGGTTGACGTTCGTCGATCATTGGTGAGAACCGATGGTCCACAAAAGACCCTGGTCCCTCATCGAGAGAAGATAATGCAAGTTTGTCGATCATTGCCCCGCTGTGTCTTCACCATCAATCTCCCTCAATTCGGCAAAGTCTCTGTGGTCGATCGTCTCGTAGTATGTCTCCGCTGCGCATCCACTGGAGTCTGAAAGAAGAAAGATTTGTCTTGAATTCCACGTTCTCTCAGAAAATTTCATAATCATCCGTTCAGACGTACTATTCAAACAAACAAGGTCATTTATTTTGGATCATCCTTCAATTGACTAACTACCTTTTCTTAGATAAATCAAAAATATTGATCGAATTCTGTGTCACGATTGATTAATCTTGATCTTGATAATCTGAGTACTTTCATACTGCCTACTGACAAACCATCCAGAGTCCATATCTCACATCACACGTTTTAAAATAGAATCTGTGTGAATGTTTTCAACAAATTCTGGCTCGAGATATACACAGAGATAACACTACTGTAGGATCAATAATTTCATTTTACATTCAAGACCAGTTTTTCCTCTGTATTCGAGCGTACTAGTGAAGCTAATGAGAACAGAAAGAAAAGAAAAAAACTAAAATAACAAACAGCAAACACGATGGCCGATAACGTACGATACCCATCCGCAGAGTTCTCTAGGATTACTTCTGCTCCGGAACACAGACCTGCGTCGCCGACTCAGCGGCGGTTATTCAGAGAATTTTCCAGTATAAATTCATCCGTCAACTACATTCGTGGGATGATCCCAAAAGTCCGTCTGAACTTCAGCCGTGGCCAGTTTCACCAGGTGCTACCGATATACTCTTCCGGAAAGTCTTCGGCGGTCTATCGACGTGCTCGGTCCGGGTCTGGAACCACTACCTGCATCGGACAAAGATCACATCAGCTTCGATTCTTCGTTGATTCGACTCGTACATCAGGGAAACAAAAAAAGTTAACATACCGCAAACTCGGTGAATACCGAAACACGTTAGTTGTGTTCGACACAGGCTACGGGAGCAGTAATAGGATGGCTGTTTGTAATTCAGTCCGGATTCGCTACGCTCATCGTTCAGCTGCCTCTGCGCCAACTTTCCAACGAGGTCTCATTGGTGTTTCAGCCTTCGCTCCTTTCCCCGCATCTCGCATGACATCTGTCGGAACGATAGACTCACAGTTTCGATTGATAAAAAATACCAACCATCTGAGACGGGACCAAGCGAGCTCGTTGTCGTCGACGGGTAGGTTCGTTCAACGCGCTTCGATGATCCAGCCCGGTCGGGAATAACTCGCAGTATATCCAGCGCCAAAATCCTACGATATGCTCTCTCGTCTGATCCTGACGTCGCCAGACTTTGTCACTCTACGCCTGGGACGGGTACATGAGGAAAAGAGATTTTCCATCACTGCAATTTTACATCGGGATAGTTTCCCTATCGTAACTTCGTCAGCAGATATAACGTGGAAGTAATATCTTACCTCGAGTGTTGACGAAGTTTTCCTCCGTAGTCCATCCTCGACCGGACACAGCTGTAGCCGCGTCTTCTGCACTACGTCGTCCCTGTTCATACTACGAAATCGAATCTCACTTTGGCGACACGTCTTTCGGATGTCCTGCGAAAGCCGGCAATAACACAACACTCGCGGCTCTTCACCTCCTCGTACCGTCCCAATCCGCACGAGCCAAGTTCAGCTGAGCACTCGACTTGACTCGACGCTACGCCACTGAACTCTCGGCCAGTGTCGAGCATCGTTTCCCGTAACTTACGAACTACACGATGACTGCGACGATCATTACAATTACTTATCACGATACATATCTACATCATAATACTAATTATAATAATAACAATAATGATAATAATGTAAATAATGTAATGATAATAACAACGATTATTATGACAATCGAAGCTGGAAAAAAAAAACTTTTGACACCCGCCGGTTCGAACACTCGACCTCTGTCTTTCGTGATACGATTGAAATTTTATTCGTTCATTTTCATTCGTTTTTTTTTTTTTTTTACTCGACGCTCCAACGTCACGTAGCTGAATAATGACGAGAGAAAGGATGAGCAAGGCTGGGACCGGGCCTTGATTTTGATCAGTGTTGGGCAGCATCCAATTACATTGTGTAATTAATTACATTTCAATTACCAATTACAGTAGTAATTTGTAATCGAAAAAAATTCAATTACCAATTACATTTTTAATTTGTAATTGAAAAAAATTCAATTACCAATTACATTTTTAATTTGTAATTGAAAAAAATTCAATTATCAATTACTTTTGGAATTTGTAATTGAAAAAAATTCAATTACCAATTACATTTTTAATTTGTAATTGAAAAAAAATTCAATTATCAATTACTTTTGGAATTTGTAATTGAAAGAAATTCAATAATCAATTACAATTGTAATTCGTAATTGGTAGAAATTCAATTGCCAATTACATTTTTCATTTGTAATTGGAAAAAATTCAATTATCAATTACTTTTGTAATTTGTAATTGGAAGAAATTCAATTACCAATTACAATTGTAATTTGTAATTGAAAAATATTCAATTATCAATTACTTTTGTAATTTGTAATTGGAAGAAATTCAATTACCAATTACAATTGTAATTTGTAATTGAAAAAAATTCAATTATCAATTACTTTAGCTACTTGAAATTTTAATAGAAACTGCTCTGGAAATTACGTAGAAACCTGCAATTCGAGAAATGTTATTGTATTACGTAAATATTGTTGATCATGCCGCAAGTTTGCTGCTGGAATGTTAATTTTTTATCGAAAAACCGTGCCCACGGGCAGGTTTCTGCAAAGTGTCCAGCTACCTTCACCAACAAAGGCAGAGAGGGGTCCGTGTACCTGCGAAGAGACTAGGGAGAGGGAAATAAATGGTGAAGCCTGCTGGTCATTTTCGCCATACATTCCAGTAGGGTATACAGTTGACGAGGAGAGGTGCAATACTTAGTTCAGGTTTATTTTTCTTTCCCATATCGATCTGACCACGATAAATTATAACATCTTATTGAATATCCTGTGACTCATGATCATGAAGTATGTTCAAACCACGTCTCATGTGTTTTCCATGGTTTATAAAATCAAATTATTTGTCTAGTGTGAGTAATCGTAAGTGAATTTATGTAATTTAATTTTTTTTTACATCCTGCAGTTCAAAATAAACAAATGATGTAATAAAGACAACTCGAGTGATATTCATTCACCTTTCATTCGATGTATACGTTACAATATTTCATTGGCGTAGCCAGGAGGGGGCAGGGGTGGGTACGGCCCCCCAGAAAATCTGGTGCCCCCCCCCCAGAACAAAATGCTGGCTACCCAATGCAATTTTTCTTACCCTGCTCGTGGTGAAATTGTTTTTATTTTTCCAGCTATGAATCAATTGTAAATGCAATTGAATTTCGGAGTCCAAACAATTCGCGAGAATAATCTTTGGTGCACGAAGGAGGGCAAAAATAGAACAGGGATCGATCCGGATAATCAATTATCATTTGTTCGATTATTTTTTATCACTTTGAGTACTATACCGCGTTATCGAAACAATAGTTGCATTATTTATTATAAACACTGTATGGCTCTCTCTCTCTCTCTCTCTCTCTCTCTCTCCGGAACGCCAGCCGTATACCTAGCCTAGCACAATTCGAAATAATAATAGTTGTAACAATGAAATGTTATTATTATTATCATTATAATTATGATGATAATTTCCGAAATGATAATAATAATAATAATAAACAATTATTATCATGATAATAATAATGATCTTTTTTTCTTTCTCTACAAACACTCTAACATCCTGCAAAACGCACAGCACAATCAAAATTCCGGATCTTTTTAGAAATTTTCAAGTTTCATCGTAAAAAAAATTAGACAAAGCAGAGGTGTAAAGTCGTATATACGCCATTTATTATTATTGTTATTATTATTTTTTTTTTATCTTGAACATGTTGTGAAAATCGGAATTTTATTAGTTTCTGAAATAATAATAATAATAATAATAATAATAATAATAATAATAATGAATGGCGTATATACGAACTTACACCTTTGCTTTGTCTAATTTTTTTATGATGACACTTGAAAATTTTCTCAAAAGATGCGGAATTTTTATTATTCTGTGCGTTTCACAAGATTTTTAGAGTTTTTGTAGAAAAAGAAAAAATTTTTTTCATTTTCATTTACAAATTTCACCACTTGCGAGTAAATTTTTTTCAATGATAACAATAATTATTATCATATTGTTATTATCATAATAATAATTATTATCATAATAATATTTGTTATTATTATTAGCAATATTATTATTATTATTGTTATTATTTTGGAAAGATATTGAAATTCCGATTTCCACGAAATTGTCAAGATAAAAAAAAATAAAAAATGACGCACACGTTTTCATTTTCATTCTCAAATGTCACCACTTTCGAGTAAATTTTTTTCAATGATAATAATAATAATCATTATAATAATTGTTATTATCATAATAAAATAATAATAATAATAATTATTATTATTATTATAATTCTTATTATCATTATTTCGGAAATTGTAATTATAATGATAATAATAATAATAATAATAATAATAATAATAATAATAATAATAATAATAATAATAATAATAATAATAATAATAATAATAACAATGCATTGTTATAACTATTATTATTCCGAATTATATCCGTTTGAATTCCCGCTCAGCTGTCATAGCGCTGAACAAGGAACGGCGGTTCGTGAAACGCAGGACCGCGAGACGAAGGTTGGCAACAACTGTAAGCTTGGTTCCCGCTGCGCCCGCGCGTCTCAAGGGAGCGCTGCTCGGCCCGACATGCAACGCGAAACGATCCAACATGGCCGCGGCCGGTGCTTTATACCGAGAAAAATTACAGTCTTTTTCTGGAAACAATTCTGAGGCTTCATCGTTGGGTGAAATGAACAAGTTTTGCGATATATGTGAGTGGAATTATATTGACGAGGGTGGAATTGCATTCTTTTCCGCCCTTGTGATGCGTAGTCGGTGATATCAGTGAAAACAAGTGACGGTCCCCACGCTTCGCGAAACAAAAAAGCCTTATTTTACTCGATTTTGGTGAGATACACGTTCATGCAGCTACCAATTTGATTACAAATCGTCTAAGGAACCCATTAAACACCCCCCCGTCCATATCCGACTTCATTATTTTTTAAATATGGAAATCTGAGTCCAGCATGCCCTTAAAAGTGAGACCTGTGAAGGAGGCACTACGTGTTTGTACGATGGAAAGCTTAGCGATAATATTTGCACTACGTGCCGGTTAATAGTCATGAAAGAAAAACCTGCTGTTAATTGTATCAAGAATCGAAACAATACCGTTGAAGATATTCAAGGAAGAGCATATTCCCAGAGTTCACTGCAGTTCAGTTCAGGTACTGACCAGAATAATAATGCTACTTCCTTCTCTGAAGCTGATAATAATACGGCTGAAAGCATTACAAATATTCGGAAGAATTACAATCTGCTAGAAACTAATAAAATACTCGCATCACTTAACCAATCTCCAATATTGCCGAGAAAGCATGATCGAACAACAGCTGCGCGAAAACGAAAAATTTCTACTGCTGTGAAGGCATTGACACAAAAATTAAATGAAGTGTTGGACGTAAGTGGAAGTGACAATGATGACCTTGCTGAATTTGTTGGAGAAGTCTAGCAAGTTCAACGAACAATTGCGCGAAAAAAATCAAACTCATGACAATGGTGCCCAAAAAGTGGTCAACTCAGAAAATATCGAAGGTTTTTGAGATTCCTGTATCTTTGGCTGGGAGGGTGAAAGAACTACGTAGACAAAGTGGGCCTGGATCATCACCTTCTCCAAGACGCGGGAAAAAAGTGCCAGAAAATATATCGACCATGGTGCGAGACTTTTATTACGATGATCAAGTTAGTAGAGTGATGCCAGGCAAGAAAGACTTCATTTCAGTTAAGAATGATAATGGAATGGAGTGTGCACCTTCAGAAAAGATTGTTGTTGGGTAATTTGAGAGAATTGTTTGAGTGCTTTAAAGAAGAGTTTCCTGATATAAAACTTGGATTTTCGAAGTTTGCGGACATGCGACCGCCTGAATGCATATTGGCGGGTCCCACTGGTACACATACGGTCTGTGTTTGCCAAACTCACCAAAATATCAAACTCATGCTTCTCGGATCCAAATTGGACAAATTTATAATTGATCGGGATGAGGCGACTTTGTTCGCATCATATGACACGATTCTATCAAATATGATATTTAATCTACCTACTCTTATCGTGTTATCTACTCAATTGCAATGAGTGTCCCGAAATAACTGAACTTATGAAACGGATGGAGCAAGTCCTTCGTAATAATCACATTGAAAACATAACGTACAAGTACTGGACAAATAATGATAGATCTTTCCTACAGTCAAAAACGGAGTCGGTTGACGAATTTATGAAAAAATTAACAAAAGAATTACCAATTCTTCTAAAACACGACTTCGTTGCTAAAAGTTGTAACGTGGTAGCGTGCTACGCGTTACGGGCCTCCTATACGCCACGGAAGGGATTCAAACCCCCCGCGCAACCCTGACTACCGCGACTAGATTTAAGGTACCGCTAGCGCCACGGAGTTCACTGGAGCGACGAAGCCCCCCCCCTGTCCCACGCTCCGCTTGCCTAGGAGCGCGGAGAAGAAGACGCGAGCCATCTTGTCTATTCGGTGACCGCGTTAGCTTCCATCTTGGATTTTCGTTCGAGCCTCACGCACCTGTTGCACGTAGCCGGAAAAAACGAGATTAGCAAGTTCCCTTTTGCCTTTGGTGCTTTTGTTCGCGATCAGCGTGATTGTAAACCTCCCGACGTGGTTAATAACCCCGGAAAAGCCCCCGTGTGCCCTCCAGTGACTCGTGAGCTGCACCCCGCGAGATCGCTGCCACCGCGCGATCACCCGGCCTCCCGCCGAGACCCACGTGTCGGACACCGAGTGCCCCCAGGAGTACCCCGACAACGTACCCAGGTTCCCCGTACCCTCCAGGATCAAGGTAGGATCTTTCTCTGCCCTGTGTGACCCCCGTACCGCCCCCAAATAACTTTGTCTAGGTCGAGAACCCGATCGTCGATGCTGCAGGACCAGACGAAGCTCCGCCGTCGACCTACGGGAAGTATATTCCCCTGAATTTGTGCCTGCCTTATTGCCCTGCCTGCATTGTGTGTCCCCCTTCTCTTTGCTACCGGTTTTCTGCCTGATTCTGTACCGATACGTTAAGCGAGCCCCTTCCCCTGACTTGGTTTGAATTGTGTCCCTGTGTGTGTGCGTGTGGAGAGTCGGTTTCTCGCTAGTAACCGCCGTCCCTGTCGTGACGGTCGAGTTACGTGGTGTGCGGGACGACGGCCCTCACCCACACGCCCCAGCGGGCCCGTATCGCTTCGTACCCCTTCCCCCGCCCTTGTTCGAGCCCCTGTCTGTAATGTTCCCCCACGATCTGGATTTCTGACTCGTCTAGTCATACCAACGCAGGTCTCCGGACCGTAATACTGCCTCGCTGAGCTGATAGCGCTGTCTAAACTTTGCCCCTGATTCTGGTTGGTCGCTGTTATAGACTAACTCGGAGTCCAAGATACCTGAGGAACTTCGTACCTCGGTCATTGTATTTTCTTACGTATTGGGATAAACCATCACTATATTGTTCACCAACGGATACAGTTATTCTGTCTCGACCCCTCGTTCCCCTCTACCAACCCAGACTGAGCCTAGTCCCGTCCCCGTTCCTGTCCCCCCTCTCTTACCCTGCACCTACGTGTCGAGTGGCTGGACGTTAGCAGCCTGGCGCCCAACATATTTGTTATTTTGTACGTTTCTTTCCCCCCCGAGTAACGTGAGGCGTTCTTTTGCTGTCTGTACCGACCAGGGTGACTCCAAAACGCCCTGGGGAGTACGTTACAAAATTGGCGCCCAACGTGGGGCCCGATAGTGAGCCTATCTTTTTTTTTTGGAACCCTTGAGAAACGTTGGTGAACCCGCGACCCGTCCCTGAAAGTTTTTTTTTGTACTTTTCTCGGATTTCTACCATTGATTTTTTTTTCCTCTCTACTTTTTTTTCCCCTTTTCTTTTTGTCCGGTTGCCCGTACCTCGACAAATGGTACCGCCAATCGGAATTTTGAATCCCCCGCGGTAGATTCAACCCCCCCCCCATGCCCTAGCCGTTTTGTGGCTCCCGTTTCAGGTCCCCTGCCTGTGCTTTATCTTTTGTTTCTTACAGCCTGCTTGAAGCCCTGGTGGGAGTGAGCCAACGGCACCCAACACTCATTATTCCTGATTTCAGCTAATATCTGCTTGTTTCTGGATCTTGGTCTGTTATCTTTTTCCTTTTCTGTGTTTTCTTACAGCTAACCTTAAATTTAGTTTTATTTTTGCTATTGTGTGTGCGTTAACGACCCACCCGCTATTTGCATGTGTGTGAGTGCTAGCGTATGAGTCGGTGTGAGATTGAGTCTCGTCCCACACTCGCGTCGCGCCCGTTGGTCGTATTTAGAGTAGCGCGATGTCCTGGCTCGGAGATTTACTGTCCTTTGCGAGCGAACCCGCCCCTCAGGCCGATCGGCTGAGTGCGGAAGACACGGACGGAGTGATCGGGTGGCTATGTGGCCTCACGGAAGAAGGCGTGGTGCAGCTGCTACGAGCGCACAAACTCCGGATAGATCCCGATCCTGCCGCTAACCGTTGGAGGTTATTGCGGTACCACCAGCTGGGGAGAAAACTCCGCACGACGTGGACCCCCGAGGACGACGAAGAGCCGCCAGCGACCTCCGGCCCCCCGGCGGTCGAGCGGTCGGCCACCCCCGATCCGCCCGTGGCCCCGACCACGAGTCCGGATCCGGCGACCCCCCCCGGTACCCCAACTACGCAGCCAGAGAGTATCCCCGTGGGTGACCTCCTCACCCCGCGATCGCGCGCGCGCAACGACCCTCGGCAAGTTCACTTTGCCGACCCCGAGGATCCCCCGCCTCCCGTGGACCCCGAGGCCGTGACCTTACCTCCCACGGGCCCCCCAGACCCAATCCCACCTCCCCCGGTGACCCCCCAGCCCCCGATGCCCCCCGCGGATCCCCCGACCCCCGGACCCCCGTACCCGGCCATGACCCCCGGATACCCGCCGTATTGGTCGACCCCCTACCCGTATCCCTCGCCCGGATACCCTGCTCCCTATCCCCCGATTCCACCGGTACCGCTCGCGTATCCCAGCCCCGTCGCGACCCCCGGGCAGCTGCCTGCCCCGTACTTCGCGCGAACCCCCACCTGGAGTCAGGCCCCTCAGGAGTCCGCTCCAGCCCCGAGCCGTACCGCACCCACCCCCGAGCCCGCGCGGAACCGCGATATCCAGAATATCGTCCGAAAATGGAACCTGAAGTTCGCGGGTCAATGCGACAGCAGCATCGAAGAATTCCTCAGCCGCGTCGAGGAGTGCCGCGTTGGCAGTGGTCTCTCGGATCAGGACCTCTGCAACGCGATGCCATTCCTCCTGACCGGAAAAGCCCTGCAGTGGTTCCGCCTCCACAAAGGCGGAAGCAACTGGCCTGCGTTCCAAACGGCTTGCCGTGCCCGATTTAGCGGACTAAACTTCCAATCCCGACTACGAGCTGAAATGCACCGTCGAACCCAAGGTCCCGCCGAGCGCATTTGCGATTACCTAGATAGTCTGCGGCTTCTAATGGCGAGGCTGACGCCCCCACTCCCCCCGGCAGAACAGCTGGAAATCGCCTACGAAAACCTGCACCCTAGCTTCCGCGTCGCGATAGCTCGTGCTGATTTCGACACCCTGGACGAGCTAGAATACGCGGGAGAACAATTTGAGAACGCGCGAGCGCTTGACCGCCGATACCAACCACCCCCGCGCCCCGAGGATTCCGTCCTGCCCGAATTGGCCTACCGCGGCCCGGAACCGACCCCCTCCGCCGGCAACGCGGCGTTGCACACCGCGACCGAGCCCCCTACTAGCCACCCACCCCCGACGTCGACCCCGACCGCGTCCAGCACGGAGACGAGTCCGGCGACGCACCGGGGCCGGCGAGGCCGAGGACACCGAGGACGCGGCCCCGCGACCGCGACCGTGGACTCCCCACCCCCGGTCCCGCCCGCGCCTACTCCCCCGACAAACAGACCCCCACCCCTAATGGCCCTACAGGTGCCTCCCCCGGCCCAAATCGTTCCCCCGGTCTCTACCTACCCCCCGTACTACCCGCCGTACCCGGGAATGTACCCTGGTCACTACCCCCCCTACTATCCCCCCCCGTACCCCCAAGCCTACGCGCAACCACCCCCGCCACCCCAAGCGTCTACTAGCGCCCGTTACCCTCCTGCGACCGCGCCTGCCAGCGGAGCGTACCACGGAGGGCAAGCCGGCTGCTTTAGATGCGGCGACCCAAGGCATTTCGCGCGAGAATGCCCCTACGCCTCACCGGGCCCTATTCCGACCGGTGAGCCCACCGGAGTCTACCCTGCGAGCCTAGGCAGTGGCTCTGGACCCACTCCGGGAAACGCCCGCGGGAACTAGTGAACAGGGTCCCCACTAGTTCACCGTGCGAGCGCGGCCCCCCTCCGTCGAGAGACGTCTCGACCCTAACCAATACCGTAAGCCCCCGAAACGGTGACCCCCGCTATTTTTTGATTCTTAACGTAGGTGGTAGAGACCTGCGTGCCCTCTTTGATCCTGGTTCCAGTCGTACCTACGTAGGACGGCCCGCGATGCATTTGTTCACGGACGTGCTCACGAATATCTCCCCCCATACCCGCGCGCAGATTCAATATCCCAACGGTGCCGTCGACTCGACCGCAGGCGAAGCACGACTCCCCGTTCAATTCGCCGACCGAGTTCGGAACGTAGACGTACGCTTTGCCCCGGCCCTCGAGTGCCCGTGCATCCTTGGAATCGATGGTATCCGCGCGTTTGAATTCCAAATCGACCATGCCCGCGCGAGATGGAGACTACCGGACGGCCCTCAAGGTTACTTCGACGTAGCCTGGGACCCGGAAACGGACGCGGCGCAAACCGCCGAGGCCTGTGCCGGTCTCCTGGAGCTCTCGTGGGATCAGACCGAGAGACTCCACGCGCTACTCCGAGAACGTTTACCCCCGCCCTCGCCCTACCCTGGTATTACCGACCTAGCCCTCCATACAATCGACGTGCAAGGGCACGAGCCGATCAAGCAACGGTACTACCCCGTATCCCCAAAGGTGCAAGAGGCCATGAACAAGGAGGTAGACGGTATGCTTGCGGCCGGAATCATCGAACCATCCCGCAGTCAATGGTCGAACCCGGTCGTAATGATAAAGAAGTCCCCTGAAAAGTATCGTTTCTGTCTCGACTTCCGGAAAGTAAATAAGGTCGCGAAAAAGGATGCCTACCCCCTCCCGTACATGAGTAGCATCCTCGACAAGCTCCGCGAAGCCCGTTACATCACGAAGATCGACCTCAGCCAAGCCTACTTTCAAGTCCCGTTGGAAGCCGCGAGCCGGGAAATAACCGCGTTTACAGTCCCAGGCCGCGGACTTTTCCAATTTAAACGCATGCCGTACGGCTTGTCCGGTGCGCCGGCGACGTTTCAGCGTCTTATGGACCGACTAGTCGGCCCAGAGATGGAACCCCATGTTTTCGTCTACCTCGACGACGTGATTGTCGTTAACCAGGACTTCGACGACCACCTACGGTGGGTGGAACGCGTCCTGGAGAAAATCACGACCGCCGGGTTGACGGTAAACAAAGATAAGTGCGAGTTCTGCTGTTCCGAGGTTCGATACCTCGGCTTCCTCGTAAATCGGTACGGCCTCCAGGCCGACCCTGAAAAGATTCGCGCGATCACCGAATACCCCGCCCCGCGCACCATAAAACAAGTACGACGCTTCCTCGGTATGACCTCGTGGTACCGCCGATTTATCGAGGACTTCGCGACGAAGGCCGATCCCCTCACGCGGCTTTTAAAGAAAAACCGACGTTGGCAGTGGGATCCCGCGCAGCAAGAGGCGTTCGAAGCCCTCAAAACCGCGTTGGTTACCGCCCCGACCCTGACCTGCCCCGATTTCTCTCTCCCCTTCACCCTCCAAACCGACGCTAGCGATTCCGGTCTCGGTGCAGTCCTCACGCAGAGCGTGGAGGGCGTCGAGCACGTCATCGCGTACGCTAGCCGAACCCTTACGGAACCCGAGCGGAAGTACACCGTAACCGAGCGAGAGTGCCTCGCCGTACTCTGGTCGATCCGCAAGTTCCGCCCCTACCTTGAAGGATATCACTTCACGGTCATCACGGACCACAGTAGCCTCCGCTGGCTACACCACCTGCGTAACCCCACCGGCCGACTCGCGCGATGGGCGTTGGAGTTATTAGAGTACGATTTCGATATCGTACATCGCAAAGGTGCCTTACACCACGTCCCGGATGCCCTATCTCGAGTGTTCGAACCGGTGAACGAACCCGTGACCGCCCTGAGTGACCCCCAAGACCCCTGGTACCGCCGTCGCGTCGAAAACGTACGAAAGATGCCGGTTCAGTTCCCCGACTGGAAAGTTGAGGACGGACGCCTATACTACCATCGCGTAGACCCCCTCTCCGATCCCCTGTTGCCCGACCTCGACGCCTGGAAACTCGTCCTTCCGCTTGAAGGTCGAAACGCGGTGCTAGAAGAAGCCCACGTCCCCCCGAGCGCCGGCCACTTAGGAATCGAGAAAACCTACGCGCGCATCGCCCTCCTCTACTATTGGCCCGGCATGTACCGCGACGTCGCGCAATTCGTCCGATTGTGTCACACCTGCCAAGAGATAAAAGCCGATCAGTCCGGACCGCGAGGCCTCATGGGCCGCCGCGTAGTCGACCGACCCTGGATTGCCGTCGCGGCCGATATCATAGGCCCGTACCCTCCCACGCGACAAGGATATACCCACGCGATCGTAATGCAGGACCTATTCACGAAATGGGTAGAGTGCCGAGCCTTGAAGAAAGCCAACGCGAAGACCGTCCTACAGGCGCTAGAAGAGCTAGTCGTCTACCGCTGGGGAGTCCCGGAAATCCTCTTAACCGATAACGGTACCGAGTTCGCGAATAAACTCCTCGACGCCGCGTGTACCGACCTTGGTGTATACCACACCACGATCCCCCCCTACCATGCCCAAGCCAACCCCGTAGAACGCGTGAACCGGGTACTGAAGACCATGATCTGCGCGTACATCGAAGGTGATCACCGCAATTGGGATCAGTACCTGCCCGAGTTCCGCTTCGCCATGAATACCGCCGTACACAGTTCCACCCGCTTCACCCCCGCGTTCCTGAACTTTGGTCGCGAACTCTACCCCCCCAATACCGTTCGCCGACAAGAAGAAGGACCCCCTGAAATCGTCCCGCTCTCCACCGAGGAATGGGAAACTCGCGTGAAACGCCTGGACGCCCTTCGCGACTTCGTAACGAAGAACCTCGAGGATGCCCACGAGCGACAAGCCAAATACTACAACCGCGGGCGCCGATACCCAATTTTCCCGCGGAGACCTAGTCCTGAGACGTCAACGTGTCCTGTCGTCAGCCCCGAACTACTTCGCCGCTAAACTCGCTGCGAAATACGTCGGTCCGTTTGTGGTCAAACGGAGACGAAGCCCGACCGTGTATAGTCTCGAGACCCTAGAAGGAAATCCAGCCGGCAAGAGCCATATCAATGACCTTAAACCCTATCACGCGCCCCCAGGTACCGCCCCGCCCCTCCCCCCTGGAGACGCGAGCGAGAGTGACGAGGAGAGTGAAAGCGAACGTGAGAATGCAACCCTCAAACCCCCAGCTCCCCCACCCCCCTCCATTCAAACCCAAGAGGGTGAACTTGTACTAATGCCCATCCATTTCCAGAAAGTGTCGGAAGAGTCACTGGGCCAGCCCTCGCTCGACGACGACGATGCCGGGGGGCAGCCGTTCCCGACGCCCATCCCGGGCCCACGCTCGAACACTGTCCCCGGACCTAACCGCGGGCCTGGAACCAACGGACCTGACGGACCGGCCCACCCCAGGCCCCCTAGGCCTAACCCAGGGCCTGCGCCGCAGGAGCCCGACGTCCGAAGCAACGCGGAGAGACCGAGAAAGGACCGCACAGCTCCGGCGAGCGGAGGAGGAGGCTCTCCTCAACGAGGGATTAACCCCCGAGGAACGGGCCCTAGCGGCCGAGACCGAGGCCTGGCTCCTGGCCACCCCGCCCAGGACGCCGAACCCGAGGAACTCCCCGGAGCCGATGCTGGTGGAGGAAGAGGAGGACCCCACCCCCGCCGACGCCGCGGCCGCCCGCCTGGCCAACCTGGCGCTCGCCTACGGAGGAGGTCCGCCGAGTCTGCCCCGGACCCAGCTAGCTATCAGCTAGCCAGCCAACCCCGTCGTCCCGACAGTCCCCTCCATCCCTCCACTGATGAGCTTACCACGACCCCCGACGACTCTCGAGAGCCGTTACCCCCCCGCAATCCCCCGACTGATGGACATCAACCCATTCGAGGTCCCGGCCGCCCGCGAGGCCGACCCCGAGGTCGCCTCCGCGTACTCCGCGCGCCCCCGCGCCGCAGTCCCGAACCGGTCCCCGAGAGTCCCGATCGACACACCCGCTACCACCTCCGTAGCAGACCCACGGCCCCCGAATAGCTCCGGAAAGGCGCGTTCCAGGAGGAATCGCCGACGCCACCGTCCGACCCGTCCGTACACTCCCTCCGAAGCCGGTTCGCACGGAACTCTAGCCTCCGAACTGCTAGGACCCTCCACCCTCGTGAACCGAGGACCAGGCCCCGATCCCGAGAGACACCGAGCCGGAAACCGCCGTCAACCGAGAGAAAAGGGACCGCCGGGGAACGGACTCAGACCGACCCCGAGCTACTGGGACCTTCCCTACCCGATCGACGCGCTCGCCAGTCTCTACGACCCCCAGGACGCCGTCAACCCCCGCGATCCCCCTGGACTCCGCGACTATTTCCAACCCCAGATACCATATGACCCCCCCCCGACCCAGCCCTCCTTTTTTGTACCCGCCCTGTGTCCTCCACCCGCAGACTCGCAGCTCTGCTGGGCCTGTGAGCGACCGGGCCATAGATATCGCCGTTGCCCGAGACCTACCGGACGCCACTGCTTCGTCTGCGGCTGGCGCGGGTACACCGTCCGTACCTGCCCAACCCACAGCGAAGCCTGGGCGCAGGCCTACATGGCCTACCGATCAACCCAAGACCCACGTATCTTCGAGCCTCCCCGATGCGAAACCCCCACACCCCAGACGCCCAGATTCCTCCACCCCTACGAGCACCGTCAGGAACCCGCCAGGCAAGCCCCGGGCCTAGACTTCTTCCAGTCCCCGGAACAACATCCGGATAACGAGATGATCCGGGCAATAGTGACCGCGATCCGGTATGCCTTCCGCGGACCCTTCTAAACTCGAACCGAAACCTAGCCCCTGCCAAGGACCCTCTTCTAGTCAACCCCCAAGCAAAAATCTGTGGTCCTCCCCTCAGTCAGCCCCCCAGTGAGAGTGGCGTAGTCGGAGGCTGCGGAAGCCCACGCCTTCTACGAACCCGTACCTTCCGTTTGGCGGGGGGGTGTTGTAACGTGGTAGCGTGCTACGCGTTACGGGCCTCCTATACGCCACGGAAGGGATTCAAACCCCCCGCGCAACCCTGACTACCGCGACTAGATTTAAGGTACCGCTAGCGCCACGGAGTTCACTGGAGCGACGAAGCCCCCCCCCTGTCCCACGCTCCGCTTGCCTAGGAGCGCGGAGAAGAAGACGCGAGCCATCTTGTCTATTCGGTGACCGCGTTAGCTTCCATCTTGGATTTTCGTTCGAGCCTCACGCACCTGTTGCACGTAGCCGGAAAAAACGAGATTAGCAAGTTCCCTTTTGCCTTTGGTGCTTTTGTTCGCGATCAGCGTGATTGTAAACCTCCCGACGTGGTTAATAACCCCGGAAAAGCCCCCGTGTGCCCTCCAGTGACTCGTGAGCTGCACCCCGCGAGATCGCTGCCACCGCGCGATCACCCGGCCTCCCGCCGAGACCCACGTGTCGGACACCGAGTGCCCCCAGGAGTACCCCGACAACGTACCCAGGTTCCCCGTACCCTCCAGGATCAAGGTAGGATCTTTCTCTGCCCTGTGTGACCCCCGTACCGCCCCCAAATAACTTTGTCTAGGTCGAGAACCCGATCGTCGATGCTGCAGGACCAGACGAAGCTCCGCCGTCGACCTACGGGAAGTATATTCCCCTGAATTTGTGCCTGCCTTATTGCCCTGCCTGCATTGTGTGTCCCCCTTCTCTTTGCTACCGGTTTTCTGCCTGATTCTGTACCGATACTGTAACAATACTTTTGTATGTCAAATTTAATTATTTGAATTTACATTAGGGCTACTGAAGCAGGTGTCGAATCCATTACCTATTCGCTACTTAATTTATTAATTGTGATGTAAGGATGAGTAACCACCGGATTGGTGCTTAGACCCGTAGATAGTTACTCATTGGAATAGGTAAGGTTGGGATGAAGCAGGTAGAAGCAAACAAAGCAGTTTTAGGTTTAGTATAAAATTTGGAAGTGAAATGTTATTTACTGTGATTTGAAATGATTCTAAGTTCTGAATTTAATTTATTTCTTCATGTTTCGGATATTAGGTGTTTACCGGAACCTCTGAGAGGGTAGGTAATGCCTGCCTTCCAGTATATGATTAGTAATGATTTGAAGTCTCGAGTTATTTAGTTAAACTCGTCTCTATTTGGAGGTTGGGTTTCACCGGTACCTCTGGGAGGGTTGGTGATGCCCGTCGTCCTGCTGGCTGACTAAGAGACCGTATGCTGTGCGTACGCCCTTTTATACGCTCGACGCGGACCATGGAGTGTCCGCGTCTCGTTGTTCTGTGACGTCAGACCGTGGTGTGTCCGCAGCGCCGCTGTGTCCACGCCACGGCGTTTCGCGGAACTTCTTCAATTCCAAATACTCGTTTATTTTATAAATTCTTCAACATTTTACACTTCATAACAATTTCAATTATTTTTCATTATTACAATTATTATTATTCCCATGGGTTACATTCATTTACTCAATTTCTAATATTCGTAATATCTTGAGTCTGACTAGCCCTTCGAAGGCCGGTCAGTGAATCTAAACCTTCTACGGTGTGCGCGTATCTTAACGCATACCACAGCTAAGTGTGTGTGTTGTTTTGATTCTAATTTCTCAGTATGCTATAGTATCCTGCTCCTACAGTATACCGTCGATCTCTACTATAGTCTCTGCAGTGCATAGTCCTACAGTAAGATCTCTTTGGTTTTATATTTATATGGATATTATAGGTTATTTAGAAAACATCTCATTTATAATGTCTCTGGTGGTTATTAGAAAACGTCTCATTGCCCCCCTATTAAATCTAGAGCACTCGCCTCTTGATTTAATATTTGGAAGGGCGTTTAATCATCGACTAAATTTTTTTTTTTTTTTTTTTTTTTTATATATATAATTGTCAATCCAACATAAAGCTTTTTAAGCATCTAAGCAACCTAATTTTACAATAACTATATCATTTACCCTATAAATTATAATACCCTTTATCTTTTCAAATATAAAACATAATTATCAATATTAAAAATATCCAAATTAAATATAATTTTTCATTGGGTTTCTGCTCTGCGCAATCTGTTAAATTAAATGATATTTTCTTTGCTTATTTATTATAATAATACTAAATTTTCTCCCCCTTTTTTTTTTTTTTTTTTTTAATACTTCAATCCTAATGGATTTTCATTCGCGATCATCTCCTGAGTGACAATGATCTCGTCTTCATCTTCGCTAATCCAACTTCCAAATAGCTCTAACTCTCTTTCCTTTCTTTTCCTACGCTGTTCCCTCTACACTCGGTCCTTCATCGCTCCATTCTGCGATCCGGCCTAAGCTATATATCCAGGCTTCTCTCGCCTTCATGTTGTTTCGCACCTCGCTGAATTTTATCTCCCGTTCGTGTAATTGTGGTATTTTTGGTCTTTCCGTGTTGGTATTTGTTTCTTTCATTACGTTGTTGTTGATGTCTCGTGATTTTATGTTTCTGACGTTTAATTTCTTTCTTCCCTCCACCTTTTCTATTCTGGTTATGAATGGTTTCTTATATTGTTTTCGCATCTTCTCGATATTTTTTTCTTTTTCCTCCAGCTCTCTTATTTGATTGTTCAACGTTTCAAGTTTGTGCTGTTTCATTGTAATTTCCTCCTCCAATTGTATTATCTTTTTTCGTCCTTCTCTTTTCTCTTCTTTCTCTTCGTGGTTCGTTATGTGTTCTACTATATCGTCTGGTGTTTGTACTTTTCTTGTATTTGTGTGTTTCCTTCTCCCTAGTACTTGTTGTGTCCACGTATGTTGTTTTACCATGATTCTGTCCCCCGTTTCCTCTTTGTCTTGTTCTTTGTCGTATTGTGTCTGTTTGTCTATTGGTATTTTCAGTTTCCCTATCACGGCCACCTTCTTTTGCTTTCCCATGTTTCGTTCGTGTTTTTTTTTTTTTTTTTTTTTTTTTGTTAGTACGTTTCTGGTAGATAAAGCAAAGCAAGAGGAGATAAAGCATTAGCGTGCGGGGACATGCAGTAATTATTGGTGCTGGGATCATGGTTGGGGATTGGATTCGTAATATCTTTTCATTAATTTTGCATTGAACATCCCTCTTGGGTTTTGAGTTGATTCGTTCGTTACTATGAAAGTAGAAGGTCCGACTTGTTTTGTAATTATGTAGGGTCCTTCATACACGGACATGAATTTTGCTATTTTATTTTGTAATGGATTTGACACATTTAGTGCTTTTACGAGCACCCTATCGCCTTCTTTAAATTGTTCGCATTTGTGATTGCTGTTGAATTTTTCAGCGCGTTTCTTTCCTTTCCTAATGATCTTTTCGCGGGTTAATACTAATTGTTTTTCGTATGTCCTAGGATCGATTGTTTTATCCCTTACGTCTCCTAACCAGTATTCCCAATATCTTGTCGGTTTCTTTTTCAAGAATAGTTCGTATGGCGTCAGGTCAGTTGTTTCATGGGATACTTGATTTATGCAATCCTCGATAACTGGTATCCAGCGTACCCAACTACCGTGTTTGTCTCCCACGAATGTCCGAAAGAATCGTCCTAATTCTCTATTCACCCGTTCTACCATATTACTTTGTGGATGCCTAATGGCTGACAATACTATTTTTATATTTTCATCGTTCAACTTATTTATCCATTGATCGGATGTGAACTGTGTTCCATGATCAGTCTGTATGCTTTCAGGTTTTCCGTACTCGGGAATGTACCTCAGGAAAATTTTATCGATTGTCTGTTTAGCGTTTGCGTTTCGTAATGGATATAATTTAACAAATTTACTAAAAGCGTCTATCGTCACAATTATATGTTTAAACCCCCCTGGAGCTGTAGGTAGTGGTCCATAATAATCTATTGATAATAGATCTAGAGGTTTTTCTGGTGTGATATTCTGCATTTCTGCGTAAGCCGTGTAATTTGGCTTTTTATTGCGCTGACAAGTATCGCAGGTTTTTAATTCCTTAGCGGTGAGTTTGTGTAGATTAGGATAGTAAAACTGTTCCTGGATTATGAGAAATGTCTTTTTGACTCCAATATGACCGTATAGTTCGTGCGTTTCCCATATTAACTCGATTGCTAATTGCCTTGTCAGATAGATCAAGTTAATTTCCCCGCGAGCACGCTTCACTAATAGGTTATTTTCTAATTTAAATCTAGAATTTATCTCATCTATTTTGTTTTCGTGTTCCAAGTAAATTTTGCCTATTTCCGGGTCCTCCCGTTGGAGTTTTCCGATTTTTTTGAACTTTCCCTCTAAGGTCTTATCGGGTTTTCGGGCTAACATAGTCGCGATTCGTATGATCCCCGGTTCGTTGTGTATTATTTCTTCATCTGGTGGTTCTTTACTGGTGTATCTGCTTAGCGCGTCTGCCGCTTGATTATTTTTACCCTTGATATACAGAATTTTAATGTCGTATTCCTGTATTAGTAATACCCAGCGGGTTAATCGAGAGTTCAAAAGGCGGCATGTTTTTAGAAAGGATAATGCCTTGTGATCGGTGATGGCTAATATTCGAGTCCCCAGAATGTATGTTCTAAATTTATGTAATGCCCAAACTATCGCTAATAATTCTTTTTCAGTCGTGAAATATCCGACTTCGGCTCCTTTAAGCTTTCGGCTGGCACACGCGATGATCGCTTGCCTATTTTTATCATCGTACTGAAATAATATCGCTCCTAATGCATAGTCGCTCGCGTCAGTTTGTACGTAAAACGGTTTCGTAAAATCTGGGTATGCCAATACTACCGATTCGCAAAACAGTCTTTTGGTCTCTTCAAAACACCGGTCTTCTTCTGCCCCCCATTTCCATTTCGTTCCTTTTTTGATTAATCTCAACAATCCGACAGTACAATGCGCATATTTGTCCGTGAATCTACTGTAGAAATTTACGTAGCCTAGAAAGGCTCTCAACGCTTTTGCGTTGATTGGTTTTGGATAATCTTTTATCGCTTTGATTTTATCATCTTGGGGTTTAATACCCTCCGTAGTTACTAGAAAACCTAGGAATTTAATCTCATTTTTACAAAACTTCGACTTTTCAAAATTAATTGTCATATTGTGATCTTCCAATTTCTGTAACAGTTCACTCAAGTGCTCTAAGTGATTGTCAAAGTCAGGGGATATACAGAGTAGATCGTCTACGAAAGTTAAGATGTTGTATGCTGTTTCCTTCAGCACCATGTCAAGTCCTCTGACCAATGCAGCAAGACTCGTTTTCAGTCCGAATGGTGTGACTAGAAATTCGTAGCAATTGTTTTTGTACATGAACGCGGTGTATTTCCGACTCTCCGGGTGTAATGGAATTTGCCAAAAGCTAGAAGTTAAGTCCAAGCTGGACATAATACCCACTCTTTGACATTTTTGAAATAACTGTTCGATCGCTTGTGCGCATTCGTAATCTGGTTCCATAATCGCATTTATTTGACGTGCGTCTAGGCAGATCCTAACAGTCTTGTTTTTCTTTGGAATGACCACCATCGGATTTATATAAGCGCTCGTTGATCGCTGAATTATACCAAATTTTAACATACTCTGTATCTCCTCGTCGACTTGTTCCTGGTACGCTACTGGGATCGGGTATGATCTCTGAATATACGGTTTATTGTCATTAATATTCAGCTTATGCTCATAAACGCTTATGCGTCCCGGCATTTTTCTAAACACTTTTTTGTGTTTCCACAACAATTCTATTAACTGTTGCTTCTCGCTTTCATTCAATCTATCATTATTATTGATTTTGTCTTTTATTTCATCTAATCTTATTTGATACGATGGATCGTTGTCCGCAATTTTGATCGCTGCTATTTTATTTTCATTGTTTTCTTGGTTTTCAACGGTTTTCGTTGTGCCTATAAATTTTATTTCATTCTCCGTTTCGTCGTCCCTCACAGTCAATGTTTTCTTGTCGAAATCTAATAGAGCTTTGAACCCGTTAAGTACATCTATACCTATTATGCACTCGTGTATCAGTTTCGGTACAACGAGCAGTACAACGTCCTTAACCTGATCCTCCACAAGTAGCTGCACGAATATTTGTTTCTTAATTCGTAGGGTCTTGCCCCCCGTAGCCACTTGCAGTGTTGTGTTGTTGACCGGTAGCATTTCCACCCGTCCCAACACATCAATATGGTCATTTAACCATTGTTCTCTGATACAGGAGACTTCGCTTCCTGAATCGAGTAGTGAGTTTATTTTTATTTTATTTATTTTGATTTCTATGAATGGGCACTTTGGCCTTGGGCGATTTTCTGACAAGTTTACATCCGACTGTTGTATTCGCTCAGAAATTTTTTCATCATCGCAAATTAAGAACTCCTTTGGATCTTTGAAAAGTGAATTTACATTTATTTGATCATGACTATTGATCGGGGTATGATCGTTTGTGTTTTGCAATTTCTTATTTTTATTTCTATTGATATTTCTGTTTTTATTTTTGATTTGATTTTTACTCTTTTTGTCATGATTCTCCTGCATACCCCGAACTAGTTTTCCTGTATCGTCAGGTTCATACTGTTCGTGGCCGCAGGGGTTTGACTTGGTTGAGCTGTGCTCGTGGTAGCTACTTCTATGTTGCTACTTGTAAAGGGTCTTGAATACCCGGGTTTTGTGTTAGTGTTATAAGGCCTATTGTCGGTCGGTTTGTGTGTCGCGTAGCTCGGTGCTCGGTTTTGCGATGTGTTGGTGTCCCGTCCTCCCGCTGTAGGGCTTGTGTTTTGTTTTTGTGGCTCTGTCTTAACGGATGTCGGACGCGACGCTTGGTTTGGCTTTCTTGTGTTATCGAATTTTTCTAATAAGTTTATTAATACCTCAAAGTCATCCACTCCGCGGGTTATTATCGCGTTGTGTATTGTCTCTTCATAATGTCTTGATAGACTCTCAATTATTTCAGTTTCTGTCATTTTCGGTTTTAAATCTTTTGCTAAATTGTACTTTAGAATAGCATATTCTACCCTTGATAACGTTCCGTCCTGGTGGTACGCACCAAATTCTAAATTTCTTTTTATCTTCTTCTGGGTTTCGTCACTCCAGAATCTTTTTAGGAATTTATCTTTGAATGTTTCAAATGTTAGCAACGGGGTTTCTGTTATTTCCCACCACTCGCGTGCGATACCTGTCAGGCTTTGTGATATTAGCATTAATTTTTCGCTATCCATCATTGCGTGTGATTGGCAATAGTTTTCCAGTTGGCTCAAGTAGCTCATAGGTTTCTCTCTCGATTTACCTTCGAATGTCGGTATTTTGATATTTGACCCCCAAGTGTTGTGTGTCTGTATCGCTACTTGTCTGGTGACTGTCTCTTCGAGTTTCTGTATTCTGGTGGCCTGTGCCCGCATGCGTTCCTTCATTGTTTTAATCTCGTTCTCATGTACTGCTAATACCTCGTCAATGCTAACGTCTTGTGCTCTGATTAATTCTTTGAGTTCCTCCCGCAATGCTTCTAGTTCTCTTTTATTTACTAGTTCCTTTTTTAAGTCTTTCTCTCTTTGCTCTTGTATTTTTTGTGATTCTATGATTTGTTTTTCTAGGCTAGCTTCTGATTTAGCTAATCTATCGTTAAGGAATTTATTCGCGATGTTGAGATCTGCTTTTGCTTGTTCTCGGCATTTATCGCAACGTTCTTGTAGTTTTTTTTCTATATTGTTTTCAATTTCTAACAACTTCACTCCCAATTCTTCGCGGATTTGCGTGATTATTGCTTGTTTTTCAGCTTCCATCGCGGCTATTTGCTGACGCGTTAGTGTCATCAATTAATTTTGATTATTTTCCCTGGAATCTACTCCCTACTTTATCGTGCCCCTCACGTTGGGCGCCAAATGTAACAATACTTTTGTATGTCAAATTTAATTATTTGAATTTACATTAGGGCTACTGAAGCAGGTGTCGAATCCATTACCTATTCGCTACTTAATTTATTAATTGTGATGTAAGGATGAGTAACCACCGGATTGGTGCTTAGACCCGTAGATAGTTACTCATTGGAATAGGTAAGGTTGGGATGAAGCAGGTAGAAGCAAACAAAGCAGTTTTAGGTTTAGTATAAAATTTGGAAGTGAAATGTTATTTACTGTGATTTGAAATGATTCTAAGTTCTGAATTTAATTTATTTCTTCATGTTTCGGATATTAGGTGTTTACCGGAACCTCTGAGAGGGTAGGTAATGCCTGCCTTCCAGTATATGATTAGTAATGATTTGAAGTCTCGAGTTATTTAGTTAAACTCGTCTCTATTTGGAGGTTGGGTTTCACCGGTACCTCTGGGAGGGTTGGTGATGCCCGTCGTCCTGCTGGCTGACTAAGAGACCGTATGCTGTGCGTACGCCCTTTTATACGCTCGACGCGGACCATGGAGTGTCCGCGTCTCGTTGTTCTGTGACGTCAGACCGTGGTGTGTCCGCAGCGCCGCTGTGTCCACGCCACGGCGTTTCGCGGAACTTCTTCAATTCCAAATACTCGTTTATTTTATAAATTCTTCAACATTTTACACTTCATAACAATTTCAATTATTTTTCATTATTACAATTATTATTATTCCCATGGGTTACATTCATTTACTCAATTTCTAATATTCGTAATATCTTGAGTCTGACTAGCCCTTCGAAGGCCGGTCAGTGAATCTAAACCTTCTACGGTGTGCGCGTATCTTAACGCATACCACAGCTAAGTGTGTGTGTTGTTTTGATTCTAATTTCTCAGTATGCTATAGTATCCTGCTCCTACAGTATACCGTCGATCTCTACTATAGTCTCTGCAGTGCATAGTCCTACAGTAAGATCTCTTTGGTTTTATATTTATATGGATATTATAGGTTATTTAGAAAACATCTCATTTATAATGTCTCTGGTGGTTATTAGAAAACGTCTCAATACGTTAAGCGAGCCCCTTCCCCTGACTTGGTTTGAATTGTGTCCCTGTGTGTGTGCGTGTGGAGAGTCGGTTTCTCGCTAGTAACCGCCGTCCCTGTCGTGACGGTCGAGTTACGTGGTGTGCGGGACGACGGCCCTCACCCACACGCCCCAGCGGGCCCGTATCGCTTCGTACCCCTTCCCCCGCCCTTGTTCGAGCCCCTGTCTGTAATGTTCCCCCACGATCTGGATTTCTGACTCGTCTAGTCATACCAACGCAGGTCTCCGGACCGTAATACTGCCTCGCTGAGCTGATAGCGCTGTCTAAACTTTGCCCCTGATTCTGGTTGGTCGCTGTTATAGACTAACTCGGAGTCCAAGATACCTGAGGAACTTCGTACCTCGGTCATTGTATTTTCTTACGTATTGGGATAAACCATCACTATATTGTTCACCAACGGATACAGTTATTCTGTCTCGACCCCTCGTTCCCCTCTACCAACCCAGACTGAGCCTAGTCCCGTCCCCGTTCCTGTCCCCCCTCTCTTACCCTGCACCTACGTGTCGAGTGGCTGGACGTTAGCAGCCTGGCGCCCAACATATTTGTTATTTTGTACGTTTCTTTCCCCCCCGAGTAACGTGAGGCGTTCTTTTGCTGGGGAGTACGTCACAAAGTCAATCTCAGTATCTACGCAAGCGCAAGGCTGAGTTAAAAGATGGGGAATTTCTTGTGATGTGTGATTTTTCGGAGAATTACGCGTTTGTCGTACAAGACGAGGTTCAAGGATACCATTGGAACAACGATCAAGTCACTATACATCCTTTTGTGGCTTATCATAAGGATGGTGATGTACTGCAACACGACAGTTTCGTCATCATGTCGGAATGTCGTCGGCATGAAGCAAATGCCGTGAATTTGTTCATTTCGAAGTTCATCGCCGAATTGAAGAACAAATATGGTGCAGATAGGATTAAAAAAATTTTGTATTCCACGGATGGTGCTGCATCGCAGTACAAGAACAAATTTAATTTCATCAACCTAACGCACCATCAAGCCGATTTTGATATAAAAGCTGAGTGGCATTTTTACGCCACGTCACACGGAAAAGGTCCATGCGATGGACTTGGAGGAACGGTAAAAAGACTTGCAGCACGTGCTAGTCTACAGCGGCCGTATTCTGACCAAATCATGACGCCGCGGGACTTATTTCAGTGGGCGAAAACAGCAATAAAAAAAAATCAAATTTATTTATTGTACACTGGAAGAACACGCTTCACATGGTGCCAAACTGAAAGATCGTTTTAATAAGGCCAGAAGGATACTAGGAACTCGGGGATTTCATTCCGTGAAGCCAATCTCCACAACACACGTAGAGTGCAAAATCTGCTCCATTTCAGAGGACTCAATAATCTTACGGATGATGTAAAAAATACATGCTGGACCATCACGATAAAGGTAAGACATAATATGCAAGTTTTTCTATTTCTGGGCGCTTTTTTCATGTCATATTTGTTCAATGAGGTATGTATACTGTGTTGCAGATATCATTGATTGAATATTTGGCTACACCTCGCGGCGAAAGCGGATCCGGCGGACTTTGATAGATAATACTGCACAAACCAAAAGAGACACCATACTTTCCGATGGGCGAAATCCAAGAGAAAAGCAAAATGAATACCTTGATTTTTTTTCATAATTTACAAAGTAAGAGAACACGATTGAAAATCGATTTTTAATGTTTTTCTGCATAATAAACATTGATTTGTGGGTTTGTCATGAGTGACGTATTTTTTCCTTGAAACTTCATAGTTTTCCACGCCAAGTCGTTAAAACGGATTTGGATTACGATAACTCGTGTCAGGGATATGTTTTATCAAGAAATCGACGTCCGAAAACTTTCAGACTCCGCAACTCCTATAGTTTTCCGAATTTCCGAAAATCCTTTGGCCAAAAGTTGTTTCCCTCCAAAACCTACGTGTTCACCAAATTTCATCGAAATCGCTGACTATGAGGGACAGAAGTGTCACAGTTGACGTGGAATCGCCCATACGCCCTTTATTTTTATTTTTTTTATCTTGAAAATTTTGTGGAAATCGGAATTTCAATTCTTCTATGCGTTGCACAGGACACGAGTATTTATTTGTGAGAAAAAATGGCGCATACGACTTTATACCGTTGCCCTGTCAATTTTTTTTTTCTTTTAATTTTGAAAATTTCACATAAAGAAATTTGAAATCAGACTTTTTTATGCGTTTCACAGGATTCCAGAGTTTTTGTAGAGAAAGAAAAAAAAATGGCGCATACATTTTCATTTCCATTTACAAATTTCACCACTTTCGAGGAATTTTTTTTCAATGATAATATTAATTATTTATAATAATAATAATCATCGGGGAAATAAGAAAAGAGAAAAAATGTAAAGGAAAGGGCTGATGCCAAGGCAAGCCCGTAATAAATAAATACTACTAATAATAATAATCATTATCATAATAATAATTGTGATTATTATGTTATAGTTTTTATTATGGAAAAAATTGAAATTCCGATTTTTACAACATTTTCAAGATAAAAAAAAATTGAATAATGAATGGCGTGTAACAAGCCTAAGCCAGTCAAGTATATTTATAAGGGTTCACCCCGAATAAAGATACAGAAGTATACCGAAGGTCTAAGATATAAATAAAGTAAGTGAGAGTTTCTGCGTAGAACAGAGTAATTATATATCAGCGTTTATTCAAGTATTCAAGTAAGAGTCAGAGTGTACAATATTAACTACTACTAGCGAAGGGGGATGTTATCCTCAAGAGAGTTATTATAGAAGTGAGTCCAGCTAATTCAGTCAAGACTGAAGAAGCCAGGGGGAAGGGTGAGGGAAGTGCATAAGACTGACTGAGCTATCTCACGGTACGCGAAGTATCGAGTGATGCACCGTCAGGCTTATGCGAAAAGAGTAAGATAGCGGGGTGCAGGTATTCTAAGATCTAGTTAACTAAGTCTCAGTCTAAGCGTGTGTGTGTGTGTGTGTGTGTGTGTGAGGGTGTGTGTGAGTGTGTGAGGGTGTGTTCGGGTAGGCGCCGTATGGACCGTGGGACCAGACGTGACACCCCCCCCGTTAGATGAAACATAGGTATAAACTAAAAAATAAAGTTCGATTACAATTATGATGTAACTTAAATTTAAATGTGCTTAAGGTTAGTTTACAATGTTTTCTTATGATTACTTAAATTTTGGAAATTATTTTAAAATGGTGATTCGATTTTGAATGGTGTTTGTGTTGTTGTGAATTTGGTTTACAATGTGAATGTGTTTTTTAATTTTTGTGTGATATATGAAGTTAACTATTGATTGGAATTTACTTATGGATATGAGTTGATACAATTCGGTGCATTGATCTTAAGGGTAAATGCGCTTAGGGTTAGTGCGCGTTTAAGCGGGTTAGTGAACTTTGTTTTTGAAAATTGGTTTATTGGATATTGTTGGTCAAATACAAATGTCATCTATTGGCTATTCTTAATTCTAGAATGAATGCAATAAGGTTGTTGTAAATTTAATTTAATTGTTTTTATCGGTCTTATGTGGTAGATCTTGAAAGGAAAACAAATTATTTATTGGATGTTGGTGAATAAAAATGTGTCTTATTATTATACTTATCTTTTTAATACTTTTTAATTGAAAGGAAATGGTGGATAATTAATATTTCGAAGTGATGGGGGTTGTTTCTAAACTTTCGAATAATTTTGATACAAATGTTCTTGGTTTTGTGGCTAATGGATAATAACAATATATTTCTTCGAGGGGTTTGTTTTAATAATTGTTAATTGTAAATATTGTAATACTAAACTTATATTTGAAAATGTATTGTCAAACTAAAATCAAAAAATGATCAAGAATGCTTCGCAAGAATCTGTTTTATCTTGCAATCGGTTACTTTGGAAAAAAAAGGCAAATCTTTAAGTTCGATTTAAACTGATATAATTTTATGCGAACGATTTTTGTAACATAAAAGGGAAAATAGGGTTGGATTCTGGAAATTGCTTGAAAATTAATTTGTCTGGTTTCGATAAGTCGAAAGCGAGTCTGTCGGTTGATGTAAGTTTTTTTTTGGAAAATAGTTGTCAATAGGGTAGTTGTAGTTTGAAACTATCATTGAGGGGTCAGAGATTTCTGCGGGAGGAAGGACGGATATTACCATCGGTTAATCAAAAGTATCGCTGTTGAGTTCGCGTTCATCAATCGGATGTTTGCTGTGTTGGTTTGAATGTGTGTGAGTCGTTGATAAGCGAACAGGAGTGTCAGGTGTTTGGTCTGAGTCTACAGCTGATGAAGGAGAGGAACGATGTGGAGGAGATCTGCGTTTGATCGTATGAAGAGGAGATAAGGCGTTGGATGGCGGAGAGTCTGCAATAGGGTCAGGGGGTCGAGGAGGAGGTAGAATTTCGGATGACGGTCTTTTTCTATTCGACTCTGGAGGTCGAGGTGGAGGTAGAATTTCGGGTGACGGTCTTTTTCTATTTGGATCTGGAGGTCGAGGAGGAGGTCTGGTATGACTCTTCGGTATGTCAACTTGTTTCGATGCTGAACGGTCAGAATCATCTGTGAGCTTGAGTTTGATTGCTTTGAATCTCTTATCGCGTATCTGTTCTCGTGTTACCTTGCGCTCTGCTACGCCAAGCGAGGCTGTGCTGCAGTCAGCTGGGCTGTACTGAGCTGATTGTGAGTTCAAACTCGCATTTATTTCGTTGACGTTTGAAATGACTAATGGAGACTGGTCGTCTAAATCTACAAGGGATCGGCTGACAGGTGTTGTAGTTTTTGGATCAAGATCTCGGGATGTACCGGCCATTGGTTTTATTGGATTACTCCGCGGTACTGCTTTGTGTTCAACAGTTTTTCTTTTAACGACGTAACGTTTCGAGGGTAAAATCTTCGACCTAGATTTTGAAATTCGTTTTCGACCTTCCTTGTTAATTTTTCTATTCTTTGAATTTGGAGGACTTTTAAATATGCCTGATTGATGGTTGGAGACGGTGAAAGATTTGAAACGCTTGTCGTTATCTCGTTTGCGTGTCGCCTTACGCTCTGCTACGCCATGTGAGGCTGTGCAGTCAGCTGGGATGCAATGAGCTGAGTTATCTTTTCGTTTGATAATATTCGCATTTAATTTTTTTGCAATCGAATCAGCTGTTGAAGGCAAGTCTTTTGAATGTATGAGGAAATGGCTCAACGGAATTTCAATTTTTGGGTGAAGATCTCTAGCGGTACCGGTCATGGGTTTGGATTGCCTATTTTGCGGAAAATATTCGCGTTCAACAGTTTTCGTTTCCAGGTCACGTTTTGAGAATGAAAACTTCGAATAAATAGGTTTTGAAATTCGCTCAGGATTTTTCTTAACAATTTTTCTCTTATCTGATCGTGAGTCTGGAGGAGTTTTAGGTGTCTCTGATTGATAGTGCGAGACCAAGGAAGATTTTGGACACTTGTTTTCGTCTCGCCTGTGTAGCGGCACTATATTACTTGCGGATTTCTCTTGAAAATGTTTATTGACTGTGGAAATTTGAGTTTCGCTACTTTTCTGTCTCTGTTGTTTTTCCGCGAGTTCAGCAATTAGATTTGTAACATAAGGGACTGTGGTGGTATTTGCGTCTACAGGATCGTTCACCTGAGTGTACTCTGGTGTATACGCGCCAGGAGAGTCGGTGTGTTGGTCGCGTATGTTGGCTACGGTTGGACTTGAAGCGTCTTCGTTATCAGCGTCGTACGTGTAATCTGAGTAGTCGACCTTGCGTGTTATTGTTTTCTTTTGCGGTTCCGCGCTGTTATAAGATTCGGTATTCACTTTGCGTTTAACTGATTTCGGGTTTGGCAATATCATTCTCTCATCAGGATTTTCCGTAATTTTTCGCGAAACTGTTAAAATTCCAGTTCTGAACGTTTGAACAGATTCTTCTCGATCTCGAGATTGCGTCACTAGAGCACGGTTTTCATACAAGTCGCGGGTGTTCAGGTGACGTTTTGAATCGGTCAGTGGTATTTGAGATGTCACCGGGACTTTCGCTTTCGAACTTTCTGCTATCGTTTTATTGATTAATCCGACTATTAAACTAGTCGCATCTGGAAAAACATTCGGCGGATCGTCGTCGTCGTCGTCGTCGTCGTCGTCGTCGATTATTGGCGGGTCATTCAATGGTTTCTCGAAATTTTTGGACGCTCTACTTAAGTACGGACTGTCGGCGCGTCCACGCGGCGGTCCCGATACTCGTTTAAATGTTGCGCGTCGTTTGAGAATCGCTGTTGTTGTTGCTGCTGTTGCCAATCCGGCTGAGCAAAATTTGTGTAACTGACCTGCGCGTTATTTTGTTGCTGTTGGTACGGATTATTACAATTTTGAGGATCGTTTCTATCGTCGTATTGATCTGATTGATGTTGATAATTATTATGCTGTCCCTGATTATCGAACTGTGGTTGTTGCCCGTAATTTTTATAATGTGGCTGGTTGTGAGATTGAAACTTTTGATAATTTGGTGAATTGTTAGAGCGCTGATTCTGGTTGTAACCAATGTTGAAGGAATTATGACTTTGCTGATGGTTATAAGAACCTTGGTTATTGTTGTTGGATTGGTAGGATCCTGGATTTTGGGAATTGTATTGATCCTGGAGGTTTCTTCTGTTACAAAATTCGTATGAGTGACCGTTCCTGTTGCAAAATGTACAGTATTGATTGGCGCGCTGTCTCGATCTGCATTCTTCTGTGGAATGGCTGTTTCTGTTACAAAATGTGCAAAAATTTTTTGAATCGCGCTGTCTTGATCTGCATTCTTCTGTAGAATGGCTGTTTCTATTACAAAATGTGCAAACATTTTCTGAACCGCGTTTTGGTGATGGCTTTGAATGGTTATTTGAGCGACTTTCGCTCGATTGCTTAATTTCTAAGTTGGCTTGACTTTTTAATTATAATCTTTCTTGAATGATCTTTTCTGCGCCTACTGCTAGATCAATCGCTTCTCTTAGAGTTCTTGGGTTTTCGCAAGACACCCTAAGCTCTAATTCGCCCGCTAGGCCTTTTATGAACGAGTTAATCGAGTTCTGTTTTAAATGCTTAACTAAAACTGCCGCTTCATCGGCTGATTCGTGAGACTCGATTATTTCGTGGGCTGAGCGCACGAGTTTTTCTATTCTATGACCATATTCTAATGCTGACTCGTTTCGTGCTTGACAAGCTCTTGCAATCGATATTTCTACGTCGGATAAACGTTGTCTCGGACCAAAAGCTCTTTTCAAATCTGCCAGAAGGTGGCTTACATGTTCACTACGGCTGTCCGGCAGTGCTAATTCTGCGTCTCCGTCAACTTTGGAGCGGACTAGCGAAGTAAATACGGCTAAGTCCTGTGGACCGATTAAACGTTTCGCGTTTTCAACTTTTGTTATGAAAGATTTTACTGTCATGTTTGAACCATTGTAGTTAGGAATCAACGCGGCGACTGCTTGGATTGTCAAGTATGAAGGAGGGTTTGCCGCTGTGTCCGGCATTTTGAATTATTTACTAATTACAAACTAAACAAAATAATATTAATTTCTATTGAATCTCGGAGACTTACAATGACCTGAGTATGATGAGAGTTGCGAAGAGGTATCGCATGGTTGCGATTGATGTAGAATTCCTCGAGACAAGGGGTCTGGGTGGTGGGGCGATGATCTGCGATCGTCGATGACGGCTGGCGGCTGCAACGGCTAGCTACGGCTAGCGACGGGGTACAGGTGGGCTCTGCGTCGAATTGATGTCGTCCTTATCTGCTTCTCGTCTGGCTCAGGATACTGGTACTCGTTCGGTGTGGAGATTCTTTGTTTTCGAATGACTCAATTGATTTTTGGTCTTCGATTAATTATTATATTCTCGTCGTCTTATGTTTGGCGAGAGATTTAATTTTCAATGATTGTTACTGCGTGTAATTGGCAGTAGTCTCATCGTCTTACGTGTGTTGCGAGAGCACAAATTTTTTTGAATCACTGTTCACTTAAATTTCTTAATGATTAATATTCCGTCGTCTTATTGAGAATGCGAGGTATTTATTATTATCTTCCGTCGTCTTATGGTTGCGAGGTATTTATTATTTTATTTTCCGTCGTCTTATGGTTGCGAGGTATTTATTATTATTTAATTATCGCTGCGTTATTTCGGCAGGTTGTCTCGTCGTCTTATGTGTTCACTGCGAGAGCACTTATTATTATTATATAATTTTATCTTCCGGACTTCCGGTGTAACGGAGAACTGAGTAGCACGTACGACTAATAAGGAGCTGGAAATTTATACAAATAAGTAGTTAGTTAGTCGTGCGAGTGAAGGAAGGAGTGAAGGAAAAGGGAGGTAAAGTGAGTGAAGGGATAATAGTGAGAGGGAAAGAAGGAAAGGACAAGAGAGACAAGGTGGAAAGTGGAAGTGAAGGTGGTAGAGACGGACAAGGTTAGGGTGACGAGTAGTAGGGCGCAGGCGCGAAGGTGGCTGACATAGAGACTGCGCTAGTCAGGTTGGCCTGGACGGTGCACGGCATGCCGGGTAAGACCGTTGTAGTGGCGGGAAAGCTGAAGGGACCGAGCGGGGCAGTGAGGAGACTAGGGACGGGAGAGAGCAGGCAGGGAGAGGGGAAAGGAGCGGTGGGGAGGCCGTCGAAGGCGCGAATATTCGAAAAGGTCGGAGCGCATCTATCGCCAGCTCTAGGTAAATACCTAGAAGGAAATACAAAGAAGGTTCAAGGCGAGAAAGGAGAGGAAAAGAAGGAGGAAAAGGAGGAAATGGAGGCGGTGAAGGGGGACAGGGAAGTGGAGGAGACAGAGACAGCCGCAGACGGGGGAGAATTGGAGGAAGAAGGAGCGGGAGGGGAAAAGGAGAAGAGAAAAAGAATAAGATCCTCGGAGGAGCGGGAAGGCAGGGAGGTAAGGTGGAAAAGAAGCGGAAGCAGGTCCCCGAGAGGGAAGAGTGGGGGGGAAAATAAAATGCTGGAGAGGCTGATAGAAGCGTACAGCGTTGGACAGGCGAAGACGGAGGCAAGCCTGAAGGAATTGAATAGGAAAATGGAGACGGTGGCGGAAGGAAACAAGGAGACGAAAGAGGAGGTGAGAGAGTTGGCGAAGAAGCTGGAACAGAAAAGCGAAGACTGGCAGAAAGAGAGGGCGGAAATGAACGAGAAAATAAGGAAGATGGAAAAAGAGAGAGAGGAATGGGCAGAGAGGGAAAGCAGAGCGAGAAGAGAATGGGAAAAGAGGATGGAGGAGAAAATGGAGGCAGAGAGGAATAAGCTCGAGGAACAAGAGAGAAGGAAAGAGGAGACGAGAAACGTGTGGGAGAAAAGGATAGAGGAGAGGGCGGAAGTAGGGGGGACCGCAACAGAGCCGAGGAAGCTAAAGGAGGTGGAGGAAAGAATAAAGTCGATGGAGGAGGAGAACGAGAAAAAAGATAAAGCAGAAAGGAAGAGAAACGTGGTAGTGAGGGGACTGGAAGTAGAAGAAGCGGAGGACAAGAGAGAGGCGGCGATAAACGCAGTGGAAACGGCGGCTGGAGGGAGGGTGGGGATTGAACAAATAGAGATTATTAAAATAGGAAGGAAGGGAGCGATGGCAATAATCAAGTTCAGGACATGGGAGGAGAAGAGAAGGGTCATGGGGGGGAAGAAGAACCTGGGAGGAAGGAAGGTGTACATTGACGACGACCTGACCTGGAACGAGAGAAGGGTGCAGGGAGTGATACGGGAAAGGGCAAGGGAGTGGAAGAAAATGGGACACACGACGAAGGTGGGCTACCGGAAGCTAAGGATAAACAATGTGGAGATGATATGGAACGACGAGTTGGGGCGCCTGGTGAGCGCGACGACGGAGGGGGGGAACGAAGAGGGCAGGCAGGGGGTTCAGGGGGACCAGGGGGAGTAGAGACGGAGAGGGAAGGAGTGAAGGTGATATTTTGGAACGTGGCGGGATGCAGGGGTAAAGATGAGGAGTTTTGGGAGTACCTGGAGGGATTTGATGTAATAGGGCTAACTGAAACGTGGATAGAAGAGAAGGACTGGGGGGAGTGGGAGAAAAGGCTGCCGAAGGGGTGGGTGTGGAGAAGCCAAGCTGCAACGAGGGAAATGAAAAAAGGGAGAGCGAAAGGGGGTATTCTAACGGGGGTGAGAGAAGAGCTGATGGAGGAGGAGGCAGTGGGGGCAGAGGTGGAAGGGATACAAATAAGGAAGATAAAAGTGAACAAAGAGCAGTGGGACATAGTGACGGTCTACAACAGAGGGGGGAAAAAGGACTTATTAAAAGAAATTGTGAGACTAAGGAGTGACGAAAAAGAGGAGAGAAAGATGGTAGTTGGGGGGGACTTCAACGCGAGAATAGGGGAGGAGGGAGGGAGAGGGAGGGGGGTAGACGACGGGGGAGGGGAGGGACAAAGAGGAGCAAAAGACAAAACAAAGAATTCGGAAGGAGAAGCACTACTAGAGACAGCGGGGGAAAGGGGGTGGACGGTGTTGAACGGAAATCTACCGGGGGATAAAAGAGGAGAATACACGTATCTGAAAGGGGTGATGAAAACAACTATCGACTACGCGTGGGTGAACGAGGCAACGTGGGAGGAGGTGAGAGATTTTAAGGTGGAAGCGAGGACAGAGTCGGACCATCAACCAATAAAAGTGGAGATAGAGGGCGGAGTAAAAAGAGGGAAGACGAGAAAAAAGAAGAAGAAGGTGCAGGTATGGGGGGGAAGAGAGATAGAAAACTTCAAGGAGAAAATAGGAGAGATAAGGTGGGAGGGAGTAACGCTAGAAGAGGAATGGAATGAACTGAAGGGGAAAATAGAAGAAGCCACGACGTCAAGGGAAAGTAAAGAGGAATGGAAGATCGGAAAGAATGCATGGTGGGATGAGGAGTGCAGAAGGGGGAAAAAGGAGGTGAGGAAGGCGTGGAGAAGGGCTAGGGACTCTGAGGGCACGGTAGTGATGGAACGATATAGGAGTATAAGGAAAGAATACAAGGACACGTGCAGTAGGAAGAGAACAGAGTGGAAGGAGAAAGAGGAGAGGAGGGTTGAACAAATCAGAACAGAGACGGAAGCATGGGAATATGTGAACAAACAGAGAAAGAAAGGAGCTGGGATAAGTGATAAAATCAAGGAAGAAACCTGGGTGGACTTCTTCATGGAAAGCCTGGGAGGAACAAGGAGGAGAGAAGGAGAGAGGGGGAGGGGGGGGGAGAAGAGAAGGGATACCGCGCAGCACGGTGACGGAAGCAGAAGTCCTGGAACAAATAGATAAGCTGAAGAAGAAGAAGGCACCAGGGAGTGACGGAATAAGGAATGAAGCGTGGATATACGGCAGAGAAATACTGGGGAAAAAGCTGCATAGGGTGGTGGAGGGGATATGGGAGGGGAACTGGAGAGACGGTATCATTGTGCCAATACGGCCAGTCAATAGGTATAAATATTAACGGTTTGCGGGAAATAATTGCAACAGTTTTGAAAATTTGTAAATAAGTACTATTCGACCTCCCACTTAACATACTAAAAGTCATCGTTCCTATTGGTTGAGCTTCCGCCGCCATCTTGGTTCAAAGGTACAAAAAAATGGTTTTTCGCAAATATGTCGGTTCCCTTAACTCGGATCGTGAATTTACCTATTATAAATAATGTTCGTGATAAAATTCTCTACAAAAAAAGTATCGTGCATATTTGTCGTAAGTCCACTGGTTCCGTCATGGCAGCCGTCGAAAGTCGGTGAATAGTAAAATATCACGCAATGAATCCACAAATTCCCCCTTTTATGGTTGTTTATTATTGGAAACAACATTGTATACACCCTACACCAAGATTTTCGATAATTTGGGCCCTGAGCTATACATGAGCCCACCACTCATATATGTTTTACTGGCTTTTATTTACGTTGTACTTCAGCTCGACTATTTCGATTTATCGAAATAAAGGCAGTCAATTGATAGTCTATCTTTTGTTTAACGTTAGTTGACATTTTACGGGTACAGAGTAAATATGTTTATCTTTTCGTAGACGCGATTTATTGATAATAATTGCATATAAAATCTCTTCGTTTCTACGAATTTGCAATCGCGATCCGAATGAACTATGGCGGGCGAAGTGTGTTTGATTTGTGCGGAATTGTTAGCTGAAGGTGAAACAGTGACAGTAAAGGAAAAAGGACTGGTGAGGTTAAAAGAATGTAGCCTCAAGCGAGAGGATGGCAAGTTCGATAAATCCCAAGATTTACAATCTATAATTGTTCACGTTAAGTGTCGCAAAACCTACACATCAAGCTGCTGTATAACTGCTGCAATCAAACAACGGCTCAAAGATGCGGAAAACGTGGAGACGCAAGCCTCTAGATGCCGGAGATCAAACGTCCCATCTTTCGATTTTGCTCAGAAATGTTTGTTCTGCGCTGTAGAAATTCCGGAAGATTTTGATGAAAAAGAGAGAAAAAAACCTGTTAGTAAACGGGGCGCTATTTTTCATGTCCGTAGCCTTCCGTTAAGAGCAAACATTTTGGGCGTAGCAGAAAATCGCGAGGACAAGTGGGGTCAAGAAGTTGCTCTTCGCGTAGTGAATGTGCACGATTTGGTCGCTGCAGGAGCCAAGTATCATCATCAATGCATGACCAAATTTTTTTCGGGAGTTCGATCAACTAAAAAAAGAGGTCGACCTGAGTTGGAAGATATTGCTGCAAGTATGGAAGAGGTATATACCTTCCTTGAAAATAATCGCGACGAATGCCAATTTTCACTTGATGAATTAATGGCAAATATTACAGGGTACATGCCTATTCAGAAAACAGTTGAAGCAAAATTATTAGAAAAGTACGGGGATGATATAATATTTGCTCAAACTGCCAACAAAAAAACGGTTATGTGTTGGCGCGCTACGGGACACAAGTTACTACTCCAATCGTGGTACGAAAATAAAAAAAGGGACGAACAAGAAGAACGGCTGCGAATTGTAAAAATGGCAGCTGACATTATTAGAGAAGACATTAGATCGAAGCCTTATGAAATGGATTATTATCCCGCGCCAGATCAGTTCTTAGAAGACGTTGAAGTCGTGATTCCAGAGACTTTGAAACTCCTGCTAACAGACATCATCACCAAAAATAAGCGTGCATCCACAGAAAAGTGGGACAAAAAATGTACGTCTATCGCCCATGCTGTAATATCAGCCACAAGGCCACGTTCTTTTCTGTCTCCTTTGCAAGTTGGGCTTGCAGCTTTTCTGAACAGGAAGTACGGGTCCAAAGATCTATTGAATGTGCTTTCGGCAATGGGCTTCTGTAGTAGTTATAATGAAGCAACGCTCTTCCAAGTGTCAGCAATCATGTCTAAGCCAGACACAACCGTTTTACCACATCACTTTTCGCAGTTTGTATTTGATAATGCAGACGTGAACATATGTACATTGGATGGATTAAATACTTTCCATGCGATGGGTGGTTTGCAGTCTGTTACACCATATACTGCCGTTACCCAAATTGGAAAAATTAAACGCTTGAGTAAAATTCCATCAGCTAGCGTCGTTGGTAAGTTCGGTCATGTTCCTCTACAAGTATTTGACAAACCCAGCGAACTAGGACTGAAGAACATAAAAATACTAGATCTGGAACAAATAAACCCAATTTCGCAAGAGGTAGTACTTTCATCGTGTGATTTGTTGTGGTTGTATGGAAAATCGCAGAAGATGCTCCACATTCCGGGGTGGAATGGATTCATGGAACAGGTGACTTCGGACATGGCCTACGAAAAGTCACGCATTATCTGCTTGCCATTCATAAATTCTCCACCTAGCAATTATGACACCATTTACACCTCGCTACTCTCTGCCGTTGACAAAAGTGGATCACGCGAGGGCAACAAGAAATGTTTCGTTACTTTCGATCAACCCCTTTATATTAAGGCTCGAGATATCGTTGCATCAATGCCCACAGATTCGGTTTTGAAGAACGTAGTTGTAAGGCTGGGAGGATTTCACCTCCTGATGTCTTTCATGGGGGCAATTGGTTATATTATGTCTGGTAGTGGACTTAAAGAATTGTTAAGCCTCACCTATGCCCCCGTATCTGTCGAAAAAATGATGTCAGGTCATGCTTATGCTAGGGCGTTCAGAGGGCACCTGCTGACACATACAGCTTTGGCGAAGATTGTGTTGGAGAATATGGATTTCACAGAATCAGAACGCACAGCGATGGAGGAGATCCTTCAAGATGTTACAGGTCCATCGTTTTCAACCAGAATTCTGGAAGAACCGTTCATAAGCATTTCGCGCAAGTTCCAGGAGTCTCTGGCAAATCTCGAAGCACGTGGACCAACGGCAAAGCTGTGGGTACAATACTTTTCTATGGTAACTCTCATCAAACAATTTGTCGAAGCAGAACGAACAGGAAACTGGAAGCTACACCTTGAATGCATACAAAAAATGCTTCCATATTTCCATGCAAGTGGCCACTTTTTGTATGCAAAGTCAGCACAACTGTATCTCCAAGACATGCTCGAGCTGGAATCAAAAATGGATACCGCGCAGTTCAAAGCTTTTGTCAACGATGGATATTTCACTATTCGCCGCTCGGATAAATTTTGGTCTGGAATCTGGAGTGATATGACTATCGAACAAACTCTGATGCGAATGATGAAAAGTATTGGTGGTCTCACTCATGGGCGAGGAATAACAGACAGTGTTTTAACTAAGTGGATTTTGTCATTGACTATTCTTCATTACGTATCTGAGAAAGTAGAGGAATTCTCCGGTGTCTCGTTCGCAACTTCGGAGCAACATGTAGACATGAGAAAATCTCGAGTATCACGAGACATGAAAGATATAGAGCGCCTATTTGAGTTCTTCACGTCGCATTTCCCGTTCCCAATGATTAAACATATAATGTCGATTGGTTCAGGGATTACTGGAGATGACAAAATAAATTGCTACAACGCTGCGGAAATCGGGACAACCCTTATGAGGCAAATGATTGGGGGCAACTTTGCACAGATTAAATTTAAGCGAAACAACAGGATACTTCCACTTGGTATCATCACTTCGGGAATCAAAGTACGAGGCGAAACCGTAGCAATTGATCCATTACTGATCTTCCAAAGAATCTCGTTCACCAAACAGACAGACGAAGAGTTAAAGAATCATGTGTCCTACGAGCTTTCACCCTTCCCACTCTCGCTAATGATTGATGGACAATTGCGTAAGAATAAGAAATCTGCAGCCTACGTCTTTTTCAACAAAAAAAATGACGTAAATTTTGGGCGTAATTATGCATACGTCATAGACGGCGGTTATCTACTTCATAGGGTCGTGTGGCATCAAGGAGAGACGTTCTCTGTTATATGTGCAAAGTATATTGGATACGTCGAAAAATATTACAATTCGAATGCGGTGATTGTTTTTGACGGCTACCCGGACGAACTTTCCAGGAGTATAAAAAGTGCAGAACGCTTACGCCGCGCTAAAAATACTAGTTGTGCTGATGTACTTTTCGACGAAACCATGACAGCTACCATTTCACAAGAGAAGTTTCTGTCAAATGAGAAGAATAAAATTCGACTCATATCTCTTCTGTCGGAGAAATTCTCAGCAGCAGGCTTCCGCATTTTGCAGGCCGAAGAAGATGCCGATACTCTAATTGTAAATACTGCAATTGACCTATCTCCTTCTTACGACTCGGTTACGATCGTTGGTGAAGATGTTGACCTTCTGATCTTACTTACAGCTTTTGCTGTGGATAAACCAAACGTATATCTTCTTAAACCAGGAAGGGGAAAATCGGAACGTGCTTTATACGCAGCAAATAGTTTGAATGGGGATATAAATGCCACAGACCTTCTCTTTCTACACGCATTCAGTGGGTGCGACACTACATCAGCGCTCTTTAAACAAGGGAAACTAAAAATTTTCAAAATCCCTAAAAGAAATGCAAATTTGAGGGAAGTGATCAAGATATTTGATGATGGAAACGCGGATCAAGAGATAATTGCTGAGGCTGGCGAGCGATTCATGTTAGCTGTATATGGCGCCCCTGCTGACATACGTTCACTCGATAAACATCGGTACGATTGCTTCGTTAAGTCAATAACGAAGAGCCGATTCAACCTCGCATCGTTGCCACCAACGAGCGGAGCCGCAACGGAACATGCACTACGCACTTATCTGCAAATCCAACACTGGCGCGGGAATAAGAAAAATCCGGAAGAATGGGGTTGGAAACGAACCACAACCGGGCTAGTTCCAGTAACGTCTAAAAAAGATCCGGTTCCTCAAGAACTTCTGAAATTCATATCGTGCAAATGTCTGAAAGGTTGCGGATCAGCATGCGGATGTAGAAAGGCAGGACTGAAATGTTCCACGATTTGTAGCAACTGTCGTGGACAATCGTGCGATAACGCTTCTAAGGCCATCGAAACGTTTGAAGATGACGAAGAGGAGGACATTTTACCGCAAAACTTCCTTTTAGAAGACTCACACGAAGAAGAGGATGAAGATGACAGTGATGCGATAACTATAATGTCGAATGATTCGAGTCATGAGCCATCGACATCAAAAAGACAAAAATTGGCATAAACTGAAATAATCAATACCTATATATCCAAAAAACAAGTGCATAATACTGTTTTGGTGAATTTTCTTGAAGTAAACGATTCACTTTTGTTAACAATGTTGTTTCCAATAATAAACAACCATAAAAGGGGGAATTTGTGGATTCATTGCGTGATATTTTACTATTCACCGACTTTCGACGGCTGCCATGACGGAACCAGTGGACTTACGACAAATATGCACGATACTTTTTTTGTAGAGAATTTTATTACGAACATTATTTATAATAGGTAAATTCACGATCCGAGTTAAGGGAACCGACATATTTGCGAAAAACCATTTTTTTGTACCTTTGAACCAAGATGGCGGCGGAAGCTCAACCAATAGGAACGATGACTTTTAGTATGTTAAGTGGGAGGTCGAATAGTACTTATTTACAAATTTTCAAAACTGTTGCAATTAATTCCTGTGAAAAATACCTATTGACTGGCCTCAGCCCTACTCTCTTCAACATATACATAGCGGACCTGGAGGAAGTAATGAAAAAAGGACAAGACGGGGGGGTGGTAATAGGAAGGGAAAAGGTGTGGACACTGGGGTACGCGGACGATATAGTACTGATGGCGGAAACGCAGGAGGAATTGGAAGAAATGATGAAGAGAGGGGAAAGGTATTTTAAAAGAAAGAAGTTAATAGTGAACGCGGAGAAAACGAAGGTCATGGTATGTGGAAAAGGGGGAGGAAAAAGAAAGGAAGTGAAATGGATGTGGAACGGGAAGAATCTGGAGGAGACGAAGACAATGGATTACTTGGGGTACAGGTTCACCAGAAACGGAAGGCAGGAGGAGCATG
>JAEUYN010001259.1:0-151112 GCA_018257835.1 Euura lappo
TGACCTTATCTCACGTTTTATTAATCGGTTGATCAAACACACGCGAATTATACAAAGTTTTGAGAGCCATGCTGTCAAAAACACGTAAAAGATTGTGGAAAGAAGGAAAAAGTAGGAAAAAAAGATAAAACAACAGATACTATCTCACTTATTTAAATTATTTACTGACCGCTTACTGATATTTTCAGTTGTTTGAACTTTCAAAATCGTCTTACCGACGCGCAGTTTTCCTTATTCCTGATCCTTTACTCCACTGATGTAGTAGGTCTTCGTCCGTTTCCTGCTCCCACTTTCATTTCTGCGCTTGTGGTCGGTGGTTTAGAACGCCAACCATAACGCAACGTTTTGGCGCGACATTTGATTTTGAATGCTTGACGCCACGCGTAATTCTCACCATTACGAATGACCATGACGTGCTGATTTGTTTCATAATATCATATCAACTACCTTGGGGATTTTTTTAATTAGACCCCGTTTAGATACACTCGGATTGGACACAAGATGAACGTTAATTCAACAGCAATCAGGCTAGTAAAGACACAGGGAAAAGTAATCTGGGTGTGAATCATGATTATTCCATACATTCCAAGTGTACAAAGATAGAATATCAAATACGTCCAATAACAATAATTGAGATACCTTTTACACTATTTGTTAGAAAACTAGATAGCTGTCGAGGAAAATATACTAAAGTATTACGTAGCAATATTAGCACTTGAACTACTATCGGTGCTATTTAAGAAAAAGTTGGTTTATTCGGGAAGGACGTCATACGAAACTGTCCTCATTTTTTTCGGTGCAGGCTGAACCTAAGCCAAGGTCAATTCCACTTTTTGAACGGAACCATGTGTGTTTTTTCTAATAACATTATTACTCACGTTGAGACGAATTCAGTGACTTACAAAACAATTAGGTCATTCTAGTCATGAAGAGTATGAAAATAGTCGAAAAATTCGAATGAACCGTACAGTGTCAACCGTGCTGAAGTTATTCAGGTTCTTCGAACTCCTATGATTGATGGAGTGCTGACAGCATGACGAAGCACAGCACGATCTTCAGTAATTGCTCGCGATTTCGCACATCGTTCGATGTAGGTGCCAACAGCTTTTCATATAAGACTAGGGGCTCCGCGCGCACACCCCGGTCGGCGCTACGCGCCTCAAAAATTGGTTTCACACCTTTTCATTCCCCTAGGAGTCGAATTCCAAAAAAACGCTTCAACTACTTTCTAGGTATTTGAATGAGCAATAATTTGAAGCCAAAACGAAGTCAATATCTCATCGGGCCGAGGAGATATCCATGAATTCGCGAAAACATGTTTTACCCCTTTTATTCTACTTGTGGGGCGAATTTCGAAAAATCGCTTCTTAGTGGGTGTTTACGAAGGGAAGGGAACATGTTGCCCAAATTTCAAGTTTCTAGGTCAAGGGGTTTGGACTGGGCGTTGATGCCACTTGTTCCTTTATAGATATATTTCTAGGTCAAGGGGTTTGGGCTGGGCGTTGATGCCACTTGTTCCTTTATAGATATAGATAGAAGAAGAAGATATCTCGAAAACGGTGAGAGATACACAAAATCCGTCGAAATTTTGTGGGTTTAATAAAGGGTGGGCACACGATATGCAAGTATCACGTAGTTTTCATGAATTTTTGGAAACATTTCTTTTCAATTTTTTCATTTTTATATTCTGGAATTTCGATTGAGATAAAGGATACACAGAAACGGTACATTTCGCAGGGTGATGTATAATCAGATACGAAGCTTGAATCCAAAAATATTGAATTTTCTATTTTAAAAAATATTTTAATTTTCTTTTCCGTATACATATATAGAGCAGCCAAAAACATGTTCCACCCTTTTCCATGCCCTGTGGATTAGAATTTGGGAAAATGCTCAAAGAACTCGTCAGGTATTTGAATGAAGAACCGTTTGAAGCAAAGACCGAGTCGATATCTCATCGGGTCGCGGAGATATCGACGAATCCGTGAAAATCACGTCTAACCCCTTTTCACCCCCGTAGGGGCCAAATTTCGAAAACAGCCCAAAGTACTTTTTAGGTATTTGGATGAGGAACCATTTGAAGCAAAGACCAAGTCGATATCTCATCTAGGTGCGGAGATATCGGCGAATCCGTAAAAATCACGTCTAACCCCTTGTCACCCCCTTAATGGTCGAATTTCGAAAAATCGCTTCTTAGTGGGTGGTTACGTCGCAGAGGGAACATGTTGCTCAAATTTCAAGTTTCTAGGTCAAGGGGTTTGGCCTGGGCGTTGATCGCACTTGTTCCTTTATATATATAATATATATATATATAAGAAGACCATACTCAATTTCAAGTGTCGCATCGTTGACTCCGTTCCCTATCCGCAGATAGTTTTTAGATGAAGAGTATGGCTCCCAAATGGTAACACTGCTGTTCGAATCATCTGGAATGATTGACGTTCTGAAAACACAATCGATCGAATCAAATTTTTGTTCAAAATTACCGTGCTGAGATTCGTATCAGCTGCTTTGTGCTGGAGCTCACCCATTGACCATGAAGGACGTCCACAACTGGACTATGGTGTCCACCATCGTCCAATCAACGTCACTATACTCGTAATCAGGCGGTCCGAAAGCATCATATAAATTCTCAAGGAGATAGAGAGTTTCGTCACCGTGAGTAACAGCCGATGTGTAATTTGTGGAACCACCACTGTAAGAGTAGGTGTAGCTGAAGACTCCTCGGTACTCAAAGCAGGCGACGTACACGGGATTTTTTGCAGAAACCATGTGTTGCTGTACCCAGCTGTACTCAAGATAGTAGAAATGGCCCTCACCTAGCAGCTCTGTCAGGTTACGCAAGAACTGAAAAAAGTAGTCAGCAATGAATAATCGGTGGAAAATCCAAAAGCTAGCGAATGGTTTACTCATAGCGAATCACATTACGAGAACGTTACTCTTACGATCAACTCCGAATAGTACGATCAAGTGAAGGGGTCGTCAGTAAGGACGTTCTTCATGGACGCCCTCAAAGTCCGGACTCAGATTAACTTCGACTAACTCACCACACTTCTATCAGCGTTCAGATCGTTGAGGTAGTGTGATTTCAAGGCTGCAGTGAAGGCCGCTTCATCATCAACTGCATTCGAGTATCCGAAGAGATGACATGACGCAAGATGAAGTCGACTTTGGACAGAAATTCCTCGAACAAATCCGCATCCTCGTAAAACACTGTGTACAAAAATTAGTTGATAATTCGAAAACATGAGTGCAATATGGATACCAATGATGAATCCATTTGGTATTTTGGAACTCTATTTTCCACTGCATGATAATACTGTGTTGATAATAACTTGTAGTTTCAAGAAGCCCTTCGGTTTTAGTTCCAAGCGATATCCAAGGGACGTAGCTGGAAAAAATCATATGATCTTATAAAAAAAATGAATTGACTAAAAAATTTATGAGAAAACGTTGTGGATCTGTCACTGAAAATTCTCATGAAAACTGACAGTAACATCCTCAAACTGTTCTAACCCAGTTTATGAGAACCACGGACTTATGGACTATTGAGAAAGCAATCAGATATACCATAAATCAATGTTTGTTTTCAGGTTCGGGCGGATATTCCAAAACAAACAGCAATCATAAGTGACAAGGGTTATAATTCTTTTCAGTAGAATTGAAAAGTGATATCAATCCAACCACGTGCTCACAAATATGTTTTGATAATTTTAGAGGTTAGAATGTACGATAAATTCATACTCAACTAGATTGTTTATTATTTTTCGTTTGTAGTCTTGTAACCAACATGCCTCACCGTGCGGCAGTCGGTTGCACGACCAAATCCAGCGCAAAAGCAAGTTAAATGCCATAATTCACCGGTAGGAAGTATTATTTGGAGCGACTGGTTTGAATATGGCGCATTCACATCATATGGCCGATATGCTACCTAATGTACTATCAGTCATTTCGGCGAAGGTGCGTACGACTGCGTATTGTTACAGTTTCGCCTATGATTTTCCATGTCATAGAATCTATGAGATGTTCCCCTACTAGCAGTAGAACGACATTTTGCGTGTATTTTTCTCCTGGAATTTTATCGGATTATATGAGTTGCCTCGACGGAAGCGCGAATTTTAGTAGCGGAACTCTATGATATCGTATGAGGTATTCTCTCATCGGCAGAGTAGGAAATTTTGTGTGGATTCCGATAGCGGAATCTCATAGAATTACACATATTATTACCGCATCGGCAGACCCTGTTGCGATGAAATTAATTTTTTTTCAATCTCCAGAGTGGGCTACTGGGCTTTTGTTGCACTCTGGAGTCTGGATCTGAGCGATACACTATTTCTCACGAAGAGATATAGCGCGATCATATAATCTTAGTTGAATATTAGATATTAGCAAGGCGACACGCGGTCCGAGCTAAACAAATCGCAGTGGCGACTTACTCGCGAGAACCCTGCGCCACTGTGTGGCGGCGCGCCGAACTACGTAATTGCTGGAACGCTATAAGTTTTCACAGGGGATTGGTCGAACTCGGGAAGGTCTTATGAAAACTCATATCCTTTGTTGCCGGGTGACTCGATAAATTACTGAGTCAGAAACTTATAAGTTTCGAGAGTGGATTAGTCACATTGGGGAATACCTCATTAAATCTTATGACAATCGTATTTTATTTTATGAGAAAACGATGTGGATGTGTCACTGCAAATCCTTTCTTTTTATCATACACCGAAGAGCTTGGTTTTTCGGAAATCGCTTACAAAACCCCATAGATATTACATCATGTTTCATCACGGAATTCATGATATATAATACTCATTAAAACTCTTAAACTTGAACTTGTTATCGAATATGGAAAAGCGTAGATATTCTCATTAATACATTTTTACACTTCATAATTTCCATACAGTTTCTGATTGAAGATATATCAGTTTATACTGACAAAATCTTACACATGATCATTTCATAATAAACTCTCATTGACTTGAGTTTTGATTTTCATGATAAAACCGCATCGGATTTTCATCCTCATCGATTCTTATAGGTATATGTATTGTGAGTATTACCTCATAAGTTCTTGAAATTATACAATACTCATACTTTCTGATAAACTGTGGGATGAGAAGAATTTTCTGTGCCTCATATATTTTGGTAAAATCATAGATTCTCATTGAAGAAACGGTTGTTTTCTATGAGATTTTATGATTTTTTTCCAGATCGCGAAATTTCCCGGCGGCGAAGAGGTTCGCGGGGGTATCGGTGAGAAAAGCGCCTTCAATTTCCGGTTCGATGGTTGGAAACCATACCGTACTCGGTATAGACTCCCACACGTAGAATATTGAAAATTTATCGATGAGCTCTGAAGCGTTGATACCGCGGAGACAGTTGATCAGAAGTGTGGACGAGTTGGTAGGACAGCTGAAGTGCGTGGCAAACTGAATTGTGCGATTCACATAGACTACCGGTATATAGATTCAACATTGAGTTCCGAACCACTCGTGTGATAATTCTATGAAAAAGGCCTGTGGATGAATCAAAACAGTAGTCGGGACAGTCGTACGGTACCGAGGGTCAGGTTCATTCACACCTTCGAACAAGTTTAGTCTCACCTTCGGTTGTATCCGACAAAGCCAGGTAACTGATACTCATGGCACCTGAACTGGCCCAAATAAAGTTAATTAGCTTGGATTGCCACCAAAATACTTGACGTTCTCCTGGATCTATTTCAGAGCCAGAACAATGCCCTTAAAGCCGTAATTTCCGGGTGACACCTCATCCCCGGTTGTCAGGAATCCCAGCGGTCCGAGACGGAAGTTGGGTATGACGAGCACCACATCCTTATCGAGAAGGAAATCGGAATTATATCGCACATAACGATTGAATCCTGTTTTTGAATCTTCCTCCAAATAAGAACATGGCGACCGGCAGTAACGTTGCATCGTCGTTGGTGGAAAGCTGCGAAATCAAGTAGAAACATCGCCAGTTTCAGGTCTGCCTGCTCAATGGCTGCTGTTAATATCGTATCAGTCTTATCACCTTCGGAGTGTACACGTTGAGATTCAAACAGTCTTCATCGAGAATTCCGTTCCAGCCACCCGCTGCTACAGGAGCCTTGAACCTGTTGACAAAAATGTGTTACTTTCATATTTTTTTCATAAATATTCCAAATTTCACTCTCATATAGGTACGTGATTTGTTGAACAGACCTTAGATCTCCAATCGGCGGCTTAGCATACGGTATTCCCTTGAAACCGAAGTACGTCCTGTTGTGTCGAGAGATTAAGTTAATGCCTCGAACAACTCCTTGAGGCAAAGTAGTTTCTGGGAGCGTCGTATTTGCGTCGACCCTTCCGTATTCAGTGAAGGCACCATAACTCGCCGTACAGAAACGCAGTAGGGAAGGTGCCAGGAGCAGAACGTAATTCGCAGGATTACACCACCGTGAAATCATTTCTAAAGAGATTACGTTAGAACGAAAGTCAGAACGATTTGGTCTGGATTGTTGAGAATGCTATCAAATTGGATTCAGGTTTCACTCTTTTCCGGCAGGGATAAAAAAGTTTTTTCTTAGGTATTGTACATGAATCCATGAATCTATTCTTCACAGTTGACTGTGACAATTAAATGTAAATGACCGTTTATGCAGGCTCCAAGAACCTCTTATAAAGAGATTGAAGATATGATCGAAGATTATACACAGCCAAATTTTTTATTGCACTGATTTAGTTATAACATCTTCAAGCAAAGATTTTTTATGTACGTATTACGAGATTGTCGAGAGCGTGCTTTGAGCTCGATTAGATAGTTCGCATAATTCCATGGCATTTTGGAAGACCGTGACATCTCCATTTGTCGAAGAAGAACGTGACGTCTTGACCAGGGAACAGATTTTCATTCTGCAAATTCAATACCTAATTATTCCAATATGATTTTCTCATTAATTCAATACCTATTTATGATGTAAGATGTAATATTATTAGAGTTGAAGGATATTTGTTTGTTCGATTTTGTGATACAATTTTCTGGTTTCTCGTTATACTAGCTAAATTGATAAGATAATAATCGAAACAATCAATGAATCCATGAGAAAAAATCGCACAAAGTAAAAAAGAACAGAAAAAAACACTGCCGTCAAGTTTATCTCTGATTCCCTAATATTCCGTATTAGCTAGGGGAGACCGGGGCTAGTTGTCACACGGGTTCGTTGTCACAGTATCCATATCTCCACCGCTAGATAACAGATCGAACGGTGCTATAGATCAAAGTTGTAGTTCGATGTTTGAAACAAACTAATGTCGTTAAATTGAATACGGCATCATATTCGGCCTCGCAGTGATCGATAAATTGAAATCGGACCTAAAAAGTAATTATTTTCCATCTTCTAATATGTTTTTTCTCATTTTATAGACTGCCTTGAGAAATTTCGCTACACGATATTCGGAAAGGTTACTCTTAACGCTTTAATTTGATGTACATATTGTTGATATTTGAATGGCGGGTCAGCAAGATGTGCAAATTTTTAAACAAAATAGCGGGTTGGGGCAGGTTGTCACAAAATTATTGGGGCAAGTTGTCACGTGTAAAAACTCACCCCATTTCGACTTGACCATGGTTTTTTGAGTTGAGGTCAACTTTCTCAAGATTCTCGGAGTCTGGGTGGGATTTCGCATGGTTTGTGGGGTGTTCGGAGTCTAGGTTGACTGTTTCGTGGTTTCCGGGAGACAATACAATGAAACCCGTTTTCGCCATTTAAAATACTCGGGACAACTTACCCCGGGGTCTGTGACAACTCACCCCGCCTCGGGGCAAGTTGTCACACTCCGCGAATTTTTTTTGAAAATTCGAAAAAACCTACTCAGACTTGCTTTAGAATAACCAAAAATTTTCTGTAGGTGCGCAAAGGATGCATCTACAATAGTCCATCTCAAGATTTGCGAAAAAAAAATTTGGAAAAATTCTAAAAATCAGAGAGTAAAAAGTGTGACAACTAGCCCCGGTCTCCCTACTCTTGATTGCGTCTAATCTGAACAATTATAAGATGACCGCGTGCAAAAACTCCACGCAAATCCCGAGATAACCCGGTTGGTCAAGCAAATCCCGAGATAGCCAGTTTTTTCACGTGAGCTATAATAATTAGAATAAATATATTGTTAGTTTATGGAGGCGATAGAAGACACGATAAAACTGTTTATAATAACTATAACCCTCCCTATAACCGATGATCCGGCACTGGCGTCTGTTTGTTCGATCGGACTCCTAGTTTGAAAAAATTAACACATCAATTTCATTCATTCTTTTTTCATGTATGAAACCTTCCCCCTCTACCACGTGGTTATAGAAGGAGAAAGCAAAAGGAGGATAAAATATATTGCTTCATACATTTTGGGCCAAAGTGCTTTGAATTTGCGCCAAGTCTGAAGGTCATTGGTGTATCGACCTGCCATGAATTTTGGCCAAACATGCGCATTGAAACGTTGCCTCAAACTAAGAGCAGTACGCTTTCCGGCCATGTCCTGAAACACGTTGAAATCCTCTTTACATGCCTTCCATACATAGAAAATATAAAAAAACTGCGTCAACGTCATATTAACCCAAGACGCATAGGGTATGCATGGTTTCTGGGGTCGCGACCGATGGCGCTACTGAACGACTGACTTATTTCAAAGTGCGCATGCGTGATAGTGAAGAAGCGTAGATTGCTTGATAGTGCGCATGCCTGTTAGTGAAGAAATGATGATAATGCACGATGTGCGCCTGCGCGATAGTGAAGAAATAATACTTTTTTTCACTCATCTGAAAAGAGGCCCTTTTCAAACCAGACACAGGCATCGAAAATAAAGCTTTCCACGCAGGTGTTATAAAAAAAAAATACATACGATTTTTTGCCGTTACAAACAACAAAAAGTCGTATAACGGCGCTTACGTCCTTATGCCATTAGACAGGCGATATATATTGTGTACTTACCGCTGTTTTTAGTCGACATTTTTGTCCTTTATCGTGTACGATTCTTTATGAATAAAGATCGTAAACTTCGTACACGACTACGCCTCGCACAATCTTCGGTTCCTCTGTGAAAAATATTCTGTAACAAACTTGAACAAAATGAGATATGCTCGGGTCACAGAGTACGAGATGGATGCAGTTGCATACATATAACAAATGCACCTAATTTTCTTGTTTTACTTCAAAAATTTGTGGCACCATTCGGCAAAAAGTGGGGGGACTTACGTATATACACCGTGTACCGGAATGTGGTTGAACTTGAGCTACAGAGAAATTGATCAAAGATTCTGTATTCAAGTTTATAGATAACAGTCCCTGCATTGATGCTCGGTTTCCAATATGCTCCAAGTGTGATATGTATAATCCAAGTGAGCATCCTGCGACAGTTTGTAGTCATCTTGGAACATGAAAAATGATAATTTTTTCGTATCGTAGTGAGATATTATAAATGAGTAACTATTTCAACAATCGTGAATATGAGTGAAATTAGTTTAAAATTATGAATGAGTGTCACGGACTTCATATCTGATAATGAAGAAAAAAAATTAATAAAAACACCTCAATTTTCATGACAAATCGTATTTGGTGACACAGTTTCAAATCAGGCTTCGATTTTAAAAATCGCGAGACTATAATAATAGAGTTCTCTGAAAACGTAGTTCTTGAGAAAATTGTTCTCGCGCTGTTTGCCGATGTAAATTTTTAAAGAATCCCACGAACGATAAATATTTTCACAATACAATGTGATACGATTCAAAAACACGATTTCGCCAGCTTTATCACCCGTCAAAATTTCGCAACGTAGCAAATTATTTCCAAGATCTAAGATGAGCAATTTAGTCCCGTTACAAAGACCTTCGTGTGGATACTTAGATTTCTTATCAACATCACAACACTGTTAGTCCTCAATCGCAGTTCGAGGGGAGGAAGAGACGACGGATTAAGTGAATTCAAATATTCCGGTAAAAGAGCTTCATTCGTGTTATCGTCATCGCCACTGTCGACACTGGTATAAACTCGCTCAGTTTTAACATCCAGGAGTAGGACTATCCTTTGATTGATTTCGTCCACGTCAACGTTCCGTGCAGATAATATAGCACATTTTGCTGCACCTCTGTATTGTTTCTGTTGAATCGAATAACCAAATATGTCTTCTACTATGTCAGCGTCTATAGAAGGAAGACAACGACGTGGAATAGATATATTCTCATCTGCATCATTCAGTTTTCCATCACCCAAATCCAACAAAAATTCGGCAAAGTCCGTTTCGTCAGGCAGTGTTCGCAGATTTTCCGTCAACGTATACTTCACAAAATGTCTCCATGTTGTACTAAATTTTATGGACAAATTCACTGCTTCACTGCGAGTACCATGCATCTTGTTCGTGATACCACGCATGTCCGATCTCACTAGAGTCTAGTGCCTAGGGACTATTCAAAGTCTAGGGACCTTTAGGTGTATAGGTTGAAGCGGCGTGAGCCGAGACTCTCTCTCTGTACGAAGATGGCGAACAACGCGTCTCGTCAAAAACGCGCAATAATGTATTTCAATAAATAAAGAAGGTATTAAAGCAAAAAGATACGAGATATAAGCATTTATTAACGCAATAACAAACATGGTCCTTCGAGCGTGGATTCGTAGATCCAGAAAGTGAAAATAAAAGACAATAAGTGACCGCGAGTGAAACCGGCATAGACACGCTTGGGACGCTCCCGGCTCCGACCTGAAACAAAGAAACAACAAGTCTAAGTGAACAAGTGCATAAATGTTCATCTAAATTAACAATTAAAAGTGAAGTTTAAGTATCGAAGAAGCAAGCGTCGTTCGTACACACGCACACATCGAAGAAGCAAGCGTCGTTCGTACACACGCACACATCCAAGAAGAAAGCGTCGTTCGTACACACGCACACATCGAAGAAGCAAGCGTCGTTCGTACACACGCACACATCCAAGAAGAAAGCGTCGTTCGTACACACGCACACATCGAAGAAGCAAGCGTCGTTCGTACACACGCACACATCCAAGAAGAAAGCGTCGTTCGTATACACGCACACATCGAAGAAGCAAGCGTCGTTAGTACACACGCACACATCCAAGAAGAAAGCGTCGTTCGTACACACGCACACATCGAAGAAGCAAGCGTCGTTCGTACACACGCACACATCCAAGAAGAAAGCGTCGTTCGTATACACGCACACATCGAAGAAGCAAGCGTCGTTCGTACACACGCACACATCCAAGAAGAAAGCGTCGTTCGTACACACGCACACATCCAAGAAGAAAGCGTCGTTCGTACACACACACACATCGAAGAAGCAAGCGTCGTTCGTACACACGAACACATTCGAGAAGGAAGCGTCGATCACGCACACACAAGCGAGCGTCGTTCGTAGACACGGACACATCAAACAAGAAGAAGCTGCCTGTCAACGCGGACTGGGGGTTCAACAAGGAATTCAGAGGAGATTGGGCATTGCAGAAGCAGAAAGTAACCGGCAGAGGTAAGTGAGTCTCAAACTCCCTTCCCGCTAATTATATCCCAAGTCCCAATTTCTACTCCTTCACGACGACAAAAGACAAGATGACTGAGTTGAAAGAGTTAATATTCAAACGCGGTCAAATTAAGGCCCAACTCACGAGATTCCAAAGTTTCATTGAGACATGTACAGATGCAACGATATCGCAGTTGCCCAACAGATTAAGTAGGGCTGAAGGGTTAATGAATACGTTCGAAGCGATCCAAGCGGACGTAGAAGCTATCGCCCTATCCAAGACAATAAACGAAAACGGAGAACAGGATCTCGGAGCTGTCCACCAATTAGAGCAGCAGTTTGAAGAAGCACGTCGCTTGTTTGAAGATCAATATTTCGAAGTCATCGAAAGGGGTAAAGCGAAGATTCCAGCGCCTCCGCCACCTCCAGCAGACAATGCGCCAGCTCAAGGCGCAGCTCCCGCAGACGAAGGGATAAGAACCAACGTTAAACTGCCAACTTTGACGTTGCCAACATTCAATGGTAACTATGACCAATGGTTATTATTCAAAGATTCCTTCAAGTCGCTGATACACTCTAATACGAAGCTCAGCGATGTTCAAAAGTTTCAATATCTAAGAAGTTCGCTAAAAGATGAAGCGCTCCAAGTAATTCAATCCTTGGAGACTTCGGAAGAAAATTACGAAATCGGATGGTCACTACTGACTCAACGATATGAAAACAAGAGGTTAATAATAAACACTCACATGAAGGAACTCTTTGACCTCACAGCAGTAACTAAGGGAAGCCTATCGTCGCTGCGCCAATTCATCGACAAGATTCAAACGCACATGAGGGCGCTGCAGTCCCTTGGACAACCAGTGGATAAATGGGACACCGTTTTAATCCATATTCTAAGCAGCAGGTTGGATTTCAACACCAGAAAAGACTGGGAAATCTACACTGGCAACAAAGAAGAAGGAAGTATGCCCACGATGAAACAGTGGATTGAATTCCTGACGAGCCGCTGCCATACATTGGAACTCGTCGAGGGAACTGCCTCCAAGCAGAACAACACGAAACCATTTAACTTCAAGAAGTCAGAAGGTAAAGTTGCTTTAGCTGCAACTACTGCCCAATGCGGATATTGTGAAGGTTCACATTTCATCAACCGATGCGAAGGCTTTATCAAGTTAACGATCCCGCAAAGGCAAAGCGAAGCTAACAACAAGCATCTTTGCATTAACTGCTTAAGAAAGGGTCACTATGCCCAAGACTGTAGTTCATCCTCCTGTAAAAGGTGTTCCAGAAAACATAACACACTGCTACATATGGAAAAAGGAACTTACCATGGTGGCAATCAACGAGAACAAGCTACAGATCAGAGCGACACAACGACAAGATCAAGCAAAGAAGAATCGAAGACGAAGGCCACAGTTTCAGCCTATTGTTCTCACGATCAAGACGAATTGGAAGAGCAGACTCCAATCAACCAAACCCAAGAAGAGGGAGCGTCAATCGTAACCCATATGCAGAAAACTCACTCACAAGTAATCCTTTCGACAGCCCAAGTGCATGTATTCGATGCGGAAGGAAATCCAAAGAGATGTAGAGTACTTCTGGACCCGGGATCTCAGTCCAGCTTGATCACCAAGGCATTCCTCAGCAAGTTGAAGCTACCAAGCAACAAAGTAAATATCCCCATAAGCGGTGTAAGCCGAAGCAGGTCGAATATAAGCGAGTCAGTGTCGGTGAAGCTGAAATCACTACACAATAGTTACCAAGCAACAATAGAATGTCTCGTGCTAGACTCTATTACTGACTCACTACCGCAAGTCAAGATAAATACCCAAGTCCTGAATATTCCACCACACATACGTCTGGCGGATCCTAAGTACGACACTCCAGGAGCAATCGATCTACTTATCGGAGCAGGCCTATTCTGGCATCTGTTATGTGTGGGAAGAGAAGGACTGGGTAAGGATCAACCGATACTCCAAAAGACTTTACTAGGCTGGGTCATTGGAGGAGAGATGAGAAGCGCTCCTCAAGGAAGAATAGCAATACACTGTCTAGCTGTGAATCAACGTGCTGACGAAGCGATGGAAAGACATTGGAGAATGGAAGAAATAACACTCAAGAAATATCCAACAAAGGAAGAAAAGCTGTGCGAACAGCACTACAACGAAACAGTCAGGCGCACGCCAGAAGGAAGATTCATACTACGACTACCTGTGGACCCAGCGGTGGAACTAGGAGAGTCAAGACAAGGAGCGCTAAGAAGACTGAGGAGCACAGAATACAAGCTTCAAGCAGAGCCCGAACTAAAAGCAGAGTACGTGAGGTTCCTAACTGAGTACGAGGAGTTAGGGCACATGACGCCTGTTAAGGAGGAAACAAAGAAGTCTACGAATGAGGTATACTACTTACCGCATCAGCCAGTCGTGCGAACCACGAGCCTGACGACAAAGGTGCGTGTCGTGTTCGACGGCTCAGCTAAAACTTCACTAAGAACCTCGTTGAACGATAAGTTACTAACTGGTCCTAACCTACAAGAAGACATAGTCGACATCATCCTGCGATTCCGGACACATCAGTATGTTCTCACCGCTGACGTGGCAATGATGTTTCGACAAATCCTTATCGCAGAAGAAGACAGAGATCTTCAACGTATATTATGGAGATCAGATCCTAATCAACCCGTACAGGAGTACACCCTGAACACGGTCACATACGGCACGTCGTGTGCTCCGTATCTAGCCATGCGGTGCCTTAAACAGGTGGCTAGAGAAGAAGGCTCAGAACTGCCCCTTGCGGCAAGAGCAATGCAACAAGACTGTTATATGGACGACATATTAACAGGTTGTGACTCATTCAACGAAGCTCAAGAGTTACAAAAACAGCTTCAAGAATTATTGGCTAGAGCCAAGTTCCCCCTACGAAAGTGGAGATGTAACGACGCCAAGGTGTTGGAACATCTAGAAGAGGAAAATCGAGCCGACGAATTGATGATCCTGAAGATGGAAGACACATTGAAGACTCTCGGCTTGTTGTGGAACGCAGCACAAGACACACTGCAGTACACCGTCGAAGTTGAAGAAGGGTGGAAACCTACGAAAAGAAGCATATTATCACAAATAGCAAGAATTTATGATCCGTTGGGGCTCATCGGTCCGATAATGATCACCGCGAAGATGATTATGCAAGAGTTGTGGAAGCTACAGCTCTCGTGGGATGAGTCAGTACCTCAATCACTCTACTCGATTTGGTGCAATTATTATCGCGCCTTGCCTAAACTAAATCGATTGAGAATCCCACGGAATATAAATCCTAAGAATGCCGGTCCGAACATGGACCTTCATGGATTTAGCGACGCATCGGAGAAGGGGTACGGAGCCTGCATTTACTGTGCCTATCAAGACATCGATGGAATAATCTCATCATACCTGCTATGTTCCAAGTCTAAGGTAGCACCTCTCAAGTCGGTGTCACTACCCAGACTCGAACTAAGCGCAGCATTACTACTTGCACGACTCATGACCGTCGTCTGGAAGGCCTTGGGAGAAAAGGTCAGATACACTCATCTGTGGAGTGACTCTACTATTGTGTTGAGTTGGGTCAAGACTCAGCCACACACGCTGAAGACTTTCGTTGCCAACCGGGTAGCGGAAATACAGGAACTTGTTCCAGAAGTCCAATGGTTCCATGTACCCTCGAAAGAGAATCCTGCAGATCTCCTATCGCGAGGCGTACCAGTAGACGCATTGCTTGACAACCAACTATGGTGGGCAGGACCCCATTGGTTATCAACAGAAGTGTGGCCTGAGCAGCCAGTCTACAAGCAAGAAGAAGTCATCGAACGAAAAATCCAAGTATTAGTATTAACTTACTCACCGCTAAGCGTCCTATTTAAATATTCAAAGTACGACAAACTACTACGCGTCGTAGCCTACTGTCACAGGTTCATCAACAAGGCCAAGGGCAATCACGACGTGGGTCCGTTGACCGTAGAAGAACTACAAAGGGCTGACACTTCCATAATACGCATGGTTCAGAAGGAAAGATTTCAGCTAGAAATCAAGCAACTACAAGCTCATCAACAGTTGAGTCACAACAGTACTCTACTCACGCTGAAACCATTCCTAGGTGATGACAAACTCATTCGCGTGGGTGGTCGGTTAGCACATGCGGACATACTAGAAACTCAACGACATCCCATCGTTTTGCCGTCAAGACACTTCGTAACGGAATTAATCATGCAGCAAGAGCATCGTCGACTGTTACACTGCGGTCCGGAGCTTCTTTTGAACTCAATAAGACAAAAATACTGGCCTCTGTCTGGACGTCGAGAAGCTAGAAAGGTCACAAGAAATTGCCTGCAGTGTTTCCGGTATCAACCAACGCCAATCAAAACTATGATGGCAGATTTGCCAAAAGCAAGACTGGAAGAGTTCAGTAGACCGTTCGACCGATGTGGAATAGACTACGCTGGTCCATTCCAGCTCAGAGAAAACAAGAGAAGAGGCAGGGTACCTATGGCTAAAGCTTACGTTGCCGTATTCGTCTGCTTTAGTACCAAGGCGGTGCATGTTGAACTAGTGAGCAGTTTGACTACCGAGGCTTTCCTAGCCGCATTGCGAAGATTTGCCGCAAGAAGAGGGACGCCTTCCCATATCTATTCGGATAACGCAACTAACTTTGTAGGCGCTAATCGAGATCTCACCGAGGTTTTCGAATTTCTAACACAATCAAGAGAGGAAATTACAAGGAAGCTGGCCATGCAAAGGATCTCTTGGCATTTCATACCACCACGATCTCCCCATTTTGGAGGCTTGTGGGAAGCGGCGGTAAAAAGCGTAAAAAAGCATCTCAAAATAACCCTTCAAGGCTTGACATACACGTATGAAGAGTATAACACCCTTTTGATAGAAATAGAGGCGGTCCTCAATTCCCGTCCACTTACCACTATATCATCCGATCCCAGCGACATGACAGCTCTCACCCCGTCCCATTTCCTTATCGGAGACTCACTACTCGCACCTGCACAGAAATATTATTATGATGTTTCCGATAATCGGTTGACAAGGTGGCAGCACCTTCAAAAATTGCATCAGCACTTTTGGCAGCGCTGGCGACGTGAATACTTGAACACATTGCAAACTAGAACGAAATGGCACAAGAATGGAACCAATCTAAAAATCGGTTCTCTCGTATTACTCATCGATGATAACTCACCTCCACTACATTGGCCCATGGCTCGAGTCCTAGCAGTCCATCCGGGTGAAGATGGTATCGTCCGAGTGGCCACAGTACGAACTGCGACCGGCACCTTTAAAAGAGCAGTACGCAAGCTCTGTGCCATCCCTGAAGAAGTTTGAAAGAAACAGATAAATAATATTGATTGTTTATGTTTAAATTAGTATTAAAACTTACCTCGATTATATATCAGATGATTATCTCGTTGTTTATGAAGAAAATATTCAGATATTTATTAGTCATAAGTCAAATGTTACTTACCTCAACTTTTATTACCACTAAGAGTATTACAAATTACATCTTAGACATTTATTAGTTATAAGTGATATGTTATTTATTTCAATTCATGACTGACTATGGATATTTCAAAGAATTGTTTAATTATATGTTAAGAAAAATGATTCAGTTTATAAGAAGATTGTTCACATAATATCCACGAAAGCTTGAGTTTTGAAAGCGTTCTTTCAAGGCGGGCGGCATGTTCGTGATACCACGCATGTCCGATCTCACTAGAGTCTAGTGCCTAGGGACTATTCAAAGTCTAGGGACCTTTAGGTGTATAGGTTGAAGCGGCGTGAGCCGAGACTCTCTCTCTGTACGAAGATGGCGAACAACGCGTCTCGTCAAAAACGCGCAATAATGTATTTCAATAAATAAAGAAGGTATTAAAGCAAAAAGATACGAGATATAAGCATTTATTAACGCAATAACAAACACATCTTGATTGGAAGAATTTGTCTGAAATCTTCTCCAAAACTTACAATTTTACCGCCGAAGGGTAAATAATTATTCATAATATCTCTGAGTGTTCTGTCCATCGCTTCCATGGCATATCGCGGTGCCATTGGTGCTTCGTCCCAAATAAAAACATAAATATTCTCTAATACTTTCGCTTCTTTAGATTGTAATTTGATGCTAGAAGATGAATCCGAAGACAGTGGAACAGGTAATCCAAAAGTTTTGTGTACGGTCCTGTCATCAGGTAGTAATGTCGCTGCAATACCCGTGAATGCCATTGTACTTACACGTTTACTTCGACTCTTCAGTAAGTTCCATAGCGTGATGTACAAGTAAGTTTTTCCTGATCCTCCTGGTCCGTCGACGTAAATATATTTAGGTTCAACTTGACTTTCAATATCAATGACGTTCAAAATCGTATCGACAATTTCTTTTTGTTTCACGTTAAGTTTCTCGTATTGCTGTAATCCTACTTCTCTAGCACGATGAACCGATATTTTGTCTTCAATTTCAACAACATCCGTTAATTGCACCATTTCAGGAAATTTAGATAAACTCGACCCTTCAATGCAAAGCATTGCATTAATCTGTGCATGTGCTCCTTTCTGCCCTAGTATTTTACCTGAACGTCGGGCATAATCTTCGGACATTTGATCTTTGAATTCTTCCCAAAGTTGTTCAGGGTGAAGTGGATGACAGTGTATCAAAATTCTGACGAACAATCTTCTCAGTTGGCGAGGCATCATCCAAATTTCGGCTTCATGCATTACACGTTTCCATTCTTCGTCATCTTCTATTAAACCTAATGCCAAGCAGGTAGCTGAAAATGATTGTAAGAGCTCACCGTTCACAGTTCGTAAGTCTACAAAGCTTGTAGCCCCTTTCACTGTCAACAATAACAATCGCATATGAAATAATTCTGTCTTAGTCTGACTGACCGAATACATACGCCCAATGCAATTATAGTGGGATTTTCGTTTTTCCCATCGGGCCAAACTATTGCGAGTATTATCATTCTGTTTCTTATACGTGTTGTGAGAGGTATATCAATGTATAAATGTTGCTTGGCATCATCGTCTCGCGAGTTCAAAGCAAAATAGTCTATCAACATAGTTGCTTGGTCTAGTGCATTAATTATCTCGTTCTCAGTGGCCTCTGCAGGTATGGTCAAACTCTGTTCGTTTGGTAAATGCACCGGCAAACGTACAATAGAATGACTTTTATCGTGTAAAGTCTTACTGATTATGCGCCAACATGCTTCTACTGGTCCCACATAACGAGCTACTATGTGATCACGTTATCATGTTATGTGATCATGTTATCACGTATTATCAAAGTGACTATTAATGCCTTTTCCGTAAAAAATATTGTATGGGGCGCGCGCAGAAAGTAACTGTTCAGCACAGTTACTTTATGCGCATGCCACATAAATATCATTTATGCCTGTTTTCAATGCGTAAAGTGGCACTTCGAACACCTAAGAATGACCCTCGAAGATTTGTCACGAATTCTGAATCACTCTATATTGAAGACATCTTTGAAACGTCTGTTTTCGTGCCGTAAAGTGCCGTTTTAATGTCTGTGCCGTAAAAAATATTTATTGAGGAAAAGGCATTAAAAGTAACTTCGACGCCACGTGAGAGTCGTGAGATGCACATGAACGTGCAGATAGGAACTGCTGTAAATCGTAGCTGTAAACTGCGGTTTAATCACTTTCAGTGTTTTGCGCGGAATTCTTTGGAATACATAACTGGTAACAAAAAGGATATGGAACAAAGTTGTGGAATAATGTATCGTCGTGGCGATTGGTTGTCACGTCCACTTGTACATTCTATTTTTGTGGAAAGTGAGCCAAGATTCTGAAGTATGGATTTCCATACCTGCTTACTTCTAAGGTATGGAGTACTCCACCAAAACCATAGGGGGATCGCCGGCCCTGTCTGTATATATTCTCATATTAACAAGATTCATTATAAACAAGAAGCTGGCCCACCGCTGAATAAATACACGATGCAATCTTCCCGGATTATTATTTACGAATGAAAAATATACTATTGGCCATCAAATATGCGGCTGGAAAAATCATGTGCCTTTGGGATATTTTCGTCGTCGAAATTCCATGAAATGCATATCGTGTAACAATTGACGGACGAAACTTTGGGATTGAGACGAGTACAAAGGTTGTCAGCAATCACACGAGTGGCGAATCAACAATTGTCCCTAGCCACACGCCATATTTTTTTTCAATCTAAAAAAACCACGACCCTTGGAAGTTAAACCGGGTTGGAGTCTTTCACTCCCAGAGAAAGGTAATTTAGGACCAGATTTGGTATGAAGCGCCAAAAATAGAGAAATATTTGCCCAGAATGATATGGCGCGCCAGAAAAAGGTCATTTCAGTACGCTATACCAGCACCGAGCAGAAATTTCCTTCTTCTGGACGAGTGATACCATTTTTGCACTCCGAAATGAGGAACTCTCTGTCCAGAAATGGTATAGCCCGCTCAAAAGTGTAAAATTTCTACCTCTAAGAGGTAATTCCGGCTCCGAGGTGGCAACGCCAGCAATTTGGATCATTGATCAATCATGTGAAAATAAGTTTATTCGGCAGCTTTCGTCCCGCTAAACTGCTAGGCGATTCCCCTTTTCATGTGAGTGTTGTAAGAACATTCATTCCGACGACGCTCGTTCACAATTATACATCTTCGAAATGTGATCATTCAAATAGAAATTATTCAACGTATTAGTTATACAGGGTATCCGAATAAGGTCCCGAAATTCACTTGGTTGAAAATCGATTTGAATACAGATTCTGTTTTGTCACTCACTGTGAGTTCTCCTCGGCGGTTATTGGAATGGGAAGGGTGAGTGAAAGGGTGAATAAATAAAACCGTAAATTCGCGGGAAACAAAAAGAAGTTTGCTTCGGCGTATAAACCCTCACGAAATAGAGGGAAAAGCCGAAGCAAGTCCAATATTTATTAGTGAAAATACATTTAAATCGATACAAAACAGAGACAAAAGCACAGGAACAAGAACCAGAGAACAAGAACAAGTGTACAGTATCAACACAGTATATAATAACCGCTGCGGGCACGTTTCTTAATACCAACATTGAATGCATTCAATTACCAAAATCATCTCACCAATGAACCAAGGACCATAGAAACCATGACAACCAGGGTAACGTCGCAACTTCCACAGGCCTGTGGAAGCGGGGTTAATGGGGAGTGTCCAAAGTGGCCCACGGCCGTGCAGAACCAACGTCCCCGACGTCTCGGAGACCACGCTGGGTTGCTCGGGCAAGGGGGCGTCCACAAATTACGTGAGGCGATTTTTGCGATTTTTTTACCCCCCCCCCTCCCCCCTTGGTGAGATTTCGTGAGATTTGGCTCGACCCCCTCCCCCACCCCCCTAATCTCACGTGAGATTTTTCAAAATGCGTATTTTTAGTGTAAATACGTTAATCTGTGCTTGATCGCGTTGGATTTCTAATAAAAAAGCATAATTTATGAATACAAAAAAATTACGTGATATTGGCCGAGACCCCCCCTCTCCCCCACGTGAGATTGGGTGAGATTCGGCTCGACCCCCTCCCCCCCCTAAACGCCTCACGTAATTTGTGGACGCCCCCCAACCGTACGTTGCCGCGTTGACACTCGCCCTGGGACGGGCACCTCGGATCACCGGATGGTGGCCACGTCCCCAACAATCCAAAACTCAAGCCCAAGAGGGGAACAGATCCCTAGCTTACTCGAAATACGCAACTTAACTATTTAACGGACGCTAGCCGGACAAAGGAAATGATCGAATCGCGGCGAGAAACCGTTATTAATACGCGAACGCGCGGGTAGTTAAGAGCATGCTACAGTCATTTTTTTACTCTTCTTTACCGACCTTACCCAGTTTTCACTTGTTTTCACTGATAGCAAAGCCTACGCGTCACGAGCGCGGAAAAGGAACCAAGAGTGCAATTCTAGATGGAATTCCGAAGATATACATCGGAAATAGTTATTTGTATGGCAAGGGCGTAGAAAAAGGGACGCGTGACGGGTGCGCGTGGGACACACAAGCACAAGTCACTGTGTCCCTATCTGCGCCCGAGCCATACTTCCAAGTTTCTGCGCGCCCGGAGTGGGGATAACGGTGCGTGGAAAGTTTTTCCACGCACTTGTGCGTGGAAAAACTTTCCACGCATCGTTTCCCGACGGAGGTAGCGCAGAAACTTCTTTGTTTCATGCAACAATGAAGACGTATTCTTTTAAACTGCACAAAATGGTAATTGTCGATGTCAAGCGGGCGAAACTCACAATCATGGCCGCGACCACCGCTTGACATCGACAATTACCATTTTGTGCAGTTTAAAAGAATACGTCTTCATTGTTGCATGAAACAAAGAAGTTTTCCGATGTATATCTTCGGAATTCCATCTAGAATTGCACTCTTGGTTCCTTTTCCGCGCTCGTGACGCGTAGGCTTTGCTATCAGTGAAAACAAGTGAAAACCGGGTAAGGTAAGTAAAGAAGAGTAAAAAAATGACTGTAGCATGCTCTTAAGTGAAGCTCAGACGCGACCTGCCTATTCGAGCGCTCGAGTCAGTGTTCCCAACCCGTCCGTGGGGGGCTATGTGACCAGGGACGTAGCATTATAGTACCGAACAAAAAATTATAGTACTTTTTTGAAAATGTTAATAATGCAATAAAATCACGGAATATTATTTTTATAAGTATATTCAACAAAGATTATCAACTTTTTTCGTAAAAATTTGTATTTAATTGGGTAAATAATAAGTACAATAAAATTATATAGGATACAATAGAAGGAGAAATAAATTCAAAGTTAATATTTTTTCCGATCCATCCACAGATTCCATCCACAGAGTATTTATTTATCATTTCACACACTTTATATTATAACATTTATATCACATAACTGAATGTTTTTTCCGGTTCAGTTTTTCTATGTTTTTGAGAGATTCTTTTTAAACATAAATAATTGGCATCTTTTTCTTACAGGTTTAACTTTTGCTTATAAAAATTGATAAAAAATAAACTTTGGCTTAGAAATGATGCGGTAGGACCACATCATTTTCGCTATCAAATTGATAATTTAATGCAGATGCCGTCGCTGTCGATTTTGATTTGGGTTCAGTCGATTCAGGATAAAGTGACGATGTAGTCATACGACGATACTCTTTTTCAGTCGGTTCAAAATTGATGCAATCTGATTGCACTCTCTGTTTAGCCAATAAAATACCGTTAACAGTAGATGTTATCAACTTACTTCGAGTCTTGGTTTTTATTAAGTTGACTCCACTGAAAACGCGCTCACAATCTGCATTCGAGTGAGGAAGAGACAAAACGTTTAACGCGAATTTTCAATCCTATCCCTATCCATTACGATACGCGTGCGTACTTACATTTAATTGTACGAATGACCAGAAAGTACTTATTTTAATTAATTTTGTATACACTAGGAATGACGGCAGGAACTGGCGGGAAGCGGGAAACGGGGCGCTCAAATCAACACCAACGCGCCTGAGCCCGAACCGTGCATGTCAGCGCCCTCCGTAATAATGTGGTTAAAAACCACATTATGGTGAATGGCGCTGACAATTTTTTGCCTGGCGCGAAAAGATTTGAATACGTTTCTTTTGAAAAGTATTAAAAATCTTTTTTTCGAAAAGTATTAAAGAATTTTGTCCCGCCAGTTTTTGTATTACAAAAAAAAACTTCTTTTTATACAAATTTCCAAATTATAGTAGATTTCCGTCACATAATGAAAGTTCTATGTTACATAGTACGAAGTTCATATTTATGTGACATCTACTATAATTATGTGACGGTTGGGAACACTGGCTCGAGTCCAACTGACCAACGCTATTCCCCCACCCCCTATCATGGCGTACCGACGCCGCAAAACGGCGCGCATACCCAACAGGCCCCTCTCAGAGGCAGCTAGCGCCATCACGCGACCAAACACCTTCAACCTCACGAGGCCCGAGCGGCCCACGAGATTCGAGCGCGAACAGATTCAAATCTAAAGTTATCGATTCACTCAAAGTTCTACCTACGAACTTATTTCGCTTCTGTATTTGTTTTATGCCTACAATAAACCAGTCTATTTCGTGATCATAAACGCATCGGGTCGTGCAAATCGTGCCCAACAACCGGATGCTCACCGCAGCTATTGTTATCCACTACGTGATAACGGCTGTTTGTCGTGCGATTCCGAACCTCCTGATTGGTCTACGAGCAGTTATCATTGACCATGATAGATTCCAAACTCCCCCGCGCATCCACACACTTTTTGTATAGAAGCTGCTCCATTCTGGTGCCTTCATCACTCGACTGAATCAACGCAAACTAGTTGCCTCTTAACTCTATATTTTCTTCATCGCTCTACTTGATACACTCGACAAACGTCAACGATGAAAATAGTTATTTTCCTTGCTGCGGTATCCGCTGCGAATATTTTCGTGTGTGTTGAGGGTGCCATTCCAGTTGAAACTCTTGTCCAAGTATTCAAATCTGGAGGATTCGGAATAACACTCCCGACCAATTTACAGATTCAGAAGTGCACGTTTCATGCAAACAAAAACGATCCGATTGAAGGTAAAGACATACAAATGATTTAACTGGCCATTGCGCTCGTCACTTTCCGACGAAATTTTTAACTAACGAAATGTCTCTGATCCAGTTGGCGCCCAGGGGAATATCGAAGGATCTGTATCCAGGCGACAAGACGGTCAATGGATTTACAACTCCTCCTCGGCTAACCTGCGGCGAGGAGACACAGTTTACTACTGGTTTGCGTTCCAAAGCAACAGACGTAATTATTCGTCACTACCTCTAAACTTCACGGTGCCTGTAATCGTGTTGCCGCAGGGCCGGATTATCCATTAGGCAGAGTAGGCAACTGCCTAGGGGCCCCGCATCGACTGGAGGCCCGTGCGCGCTCCAAGAAAAAAAAGTTTTTTCAAGCGAAAATTTTATTTGAAAATTTGTATGAAATTCTGCAATATCATTGCTTGACACAAGAGGACTGGCTCTGAAATTATTCTACTACTTGAAATAAAAACATTTGTTTTTTGATTTAAATAGGAGCATTTTTTCATTATATATTTTGATGATTACAATGTATCGATATCATCAATATCGATACTACGGCATCGATATATTGCCCGTATCAATACTGAAGCCTTCAATACGTATCGATACGAAATATCGATACTACTGGATACTTTTACATGTATCGCCCATTCCTAGCCTGCAGTAGGCAAATAACGTGTCCCTGGTGACACCATGCCACCACAAGAGGGGAAATGGGAAATCCTGAGGATTGAGCCTGTCAAAATTTATTATTTCTTCCATTATAAGTTTGGAAAAATTGTACGTTTTTCCATAAACAAATAAAATATATGCTTGTAAGATGTATAGACTGTGATTAGAACCTCAAAACTGGTACACATATCCTGTAATATTGACGATCATATAACGTTGACGAAGAACAAGCTCCACTGTCTCCTAAAACGAAACAGAGAACAGTGGAAGTCCAACTGAATTTTCATCTTGTTCTTGTGTTGAAATGGTGAGTGATGAAACGAACACACGACGTTCCAGTAGATTTTCTTAGACACTTCTTCGATCGGATTCTTTTCGGACTCGTGCGCCATACTCTCACTCATCGAGAATCGCCAACTTCCCGCACGAGTTGCACAATATACTATTAATTTTCGTTTTAAGAATAGTAATACTTTTTTTTTCATTTTGTACACAAGGTTTATCAAAAAATTATTTATATATTGAACAAAATTATTTTTATTACATTCATCATAAAATTATCTCAGATCTACCCCCCGAGTGATGAGTTTCATTTTTTTTTACGTTTGTATCTTATATTCTGACCTACGCACATCAAAGTTTGTATCTTATATTCTTATTTTTGTTTTATTCTCTTCTCGTTATAATACGCCAACCGATCATGTACTTATATATGTTATGGATATTATTTACTTCAAATAAGAAGAAAAAAATACATATTATATTCTTTACTGAAATGGTTCAACGTCAATTTATAATAATCTTAGGTTTTTTTCTTCTGATTAATCGTTAATTGATTGAGAAGCTTCAAGCAACATGACATGGCATTACCATATATACATATTAGTGGAAATAGGTAGGGGATATTTGATCATTATCTTTATTCAATTTTTCAAATCATCAGGCAACAACTTAATTCGGAACAAAGCAACCGACTGTATAGTCACACTTAGTTGAATTTTATCCACAGAAAGCTATACACTTATTTACCCAGTTTTTCTTTTATTTTCAAATATTCCATGTATCAAGAGACTCGGTAGAGTCTCGAGCCAAGTACATTAAAAAAAAAATTTTTTACGCGCGAGAGACTCAACGGCTCTATATACCCGAGCGAACTCTGTTTCGGCCGAACGGTAATTTTTAAGTCGTGTTTATTCCGTCTCCGTGAAAAATATTGCGTTTTGCATGCAAGATTCTGAATCTGGACTCGAAAAGCTCTCATTTAAGCCCAATTTGAACGTAATCAGTTAACTGAGAGCTTAGATATGATCAATTATAGATTTCTGATACCCCGTTTCATCGCCAATCTCATTTCCTCCGTCGTACGTCGTTTCCAAATTCTGAATACATAATACTATAGAAAGTCGTTCGAGTAATAGGGAAGTTACATGGTGCTGAAATACCACAGAGTTTCCGATCTTTCTAGCATAATACATGCAAACAGACGAAACAACATTGTCTATGGCCGTTCCATGTCGGCTGCTAGAGGCTTACAAGTTAGCCGTCGTTCTACCTATGTCAGCTGCTAGATAGGTAGATCAAATTCGATGGCTCCTAATAAGAAACGACTAACTTTTCGGTAGCTGATGATAAAACAGGTATCTCCTGTGTATAACCATAGGAGACAATAGGAGATAATTTTTTTATAATCTGCTACCGAAAAGTTACGCCTTTCTTATTAGGGGCGAAATGAGGTTAGGTTCTGCTAGGTTGATGGAGCGGTCAACAAAACTTTTCATTTCTAAATATTTCCGCTCGACGTCTGACGATGTAACGATATTTTTGTCATAGAGTCATTGAAATTTGGTAATACATAACCTGTGGGATCGATCGAGCTTTATTGCCATTCAAATGGAATAATACTCTACGATGTTGAATGTCCGTATCATGCTCTGTGTTGTGTAAAAATATTCATCCGGACGAGCGATTTATTGATATGCGACGAGCCCTAAGGAATAACAGACATATAGGTATCTCGGCGGACAGTCTAGAGCAGACGTAACTCAAAATACGCTTTGAGGCGATTATAGTGCTCCGTACACATTTCCTACACGGTTTCATGAGTTACGTTTCAGTTCTAAACTGTCCACCGAACACGTCTGTTTCCGCAGAACTTATTGATATGAGCAATCATTCAATTGTTTTGGTTTTCCCACGCCTAGTTCTAGCTCCACAGAGAAAATGTGTACGCTGAAGTATGCTCCGGAGGTTTTCTTCGATGTCTTAGCTTTCAATTTCGACGTTACGGACAGCTCTTGGAGCACTCGAGTAACACGACGTCAAATCATCGGATTCCGACGATAAGAATACCCTGGTGGACCGAATGGAACGGACGAATCTTGCAATGTAATCTAATAACAGAAGTACTATCTCGGAAGACTTTATTGAGTGTTTATCGATAGTTATTAATTGATTTTGATATTCCCATACATTTATTATTTTTGTAGGAGATTATAAAAACATTATACTGGAGCATGGTAGGATACGGATTTCTCCTTATGCTGAAGTTTATTGTCGGACAATTCGCTGGTATGTATTGATCCGGCCAGCGTATTCACTTAAGGGAAGACTTCGCTTCAATTTTGAAAATCGCTATCAGATCTGATATAGATAAATCCTTCCAGCAGTTTTTGAGTAATGGTAGTACAGACGGTGAAAAAAAATTTCAGCCTTCTGCGATGAAAGTGTAAGCGCAAGGAACCTTGTGAAGAAGATTTTGCCCACCGCTACTAAAACTCCCTGCATCTACACTTTCACCGCAGGAGGCTCCAATTTTTTTTCCCGCACCACATACTACCATGATTTCAAAATTACTGAGCGGACTTGTTTATACACCTCTTTTTAATATTTTAAGAACTAAAAAACCAATTTTTTCCTAAAATTTCATCAAAGTCTCCCCTTGAAAACTGGAGCCTTCAGTATTACCTGAATTATTATCGCATTCTCGGTACACGTTTTCTACCTAAAATCAAACACTGATACAAGTATTCTGCACGACGACTACGTACTAAGTGATATTCATAGAAATGAATGTGAAAATACTAACGACCGAATTAGTGTGGCGAGTGAGGAACATCAGAAACCCTATCGAGTGAGCGTAGCGTACGAGACTAATTAACAGCTACTGACTCGAAATTCTGCAAAGAGTGGTGATATCCCCCCAAAAAGCACCTCTGGTGCAAAAACCTTTAGCCAAGTACATTAATTACTGTGCTTTACCTATCAGATATAACTACTGAGTATAACGTATAGGGCGCTATTGTTCAATAAATAGTAGAATTTTACAGAACAAATATGAAGTCGAAGATGGAAGAAATTGGTATGGTGTTCGTTTCCTCGCTGCGCTAGCTCACTCGGTTCATTGCTGATAATTTGCAGCGGATAAGAGATTGAGGTTCTAGTCTAATTAAGAAATAAAACAATAATCAATACACCTGTGAGGATACAGTTGCTTCATAATTGATGGGAATATAAATAATTTCAAATTCAACTGTTTTTAGAATTTCGTATTCACTTATTTATTGATATCTATTAATATTAATTTTCTAAAACTTTCCCCGGCCATAACCAGGGTTAGCCAGTTCTGTAAGGAACTTCATCAAGTTCTTCTGCTGCCGCTCTTTCCGCTGGCGCACAGCCTTTCCAGCCCGCTGATGACGACGAGGCAAATCTGAAAAAGTTAAAATTGGTGGTTAAAATTATTTGTTGGAGAGACTTGCTCAGAGCGTCGATATCCATGTATAGTCTACCAATGTGATTGCATATGATTAGTCGGTATCAAAGTGAAAAATGGAACTATCGAAATACTTCATCACAGGAGAACCTCCAGTATTAATTATGAAATAGATTCTTGAACTCACCCGGTTTACGTTTTTCTCCAGAACCAGAACCAGCTGCAGGATTTTCGACTGGCGCTCCAGTTGAGTTTCCTGCTGCTTGATTAACTGGAAACACACATACATAGATTTTCACAATGGACTCAGTACCCGAGCGGTAGTTATTTCACATATATTACGTAATTGTATTGCGAGTGACTGTGAGTTACCAACCGTCCTATCTCGACGGGTCCTAAGGAAATAGACGTAACTCAGCGGGCAGGCTAGAACGGACGTAACTCGCCGTGCAGGATAGAACAGTCGTAACTTGGAAAATTCTATTGTAATTCTTTCGTTATTTCCTGAGTTACGTCCGTTCTAGCCCGCTCGCCGAGTTACCTCCCTTATAGCCGGCCCAGCCAGTTACGTCTGTTTCCATAGGCCCCGTCGATCTAATCTCTTCATATGGTATGATTTCCGTAATTTATAGGTAAATTAAAAAAAAATCGCGTTATTATATTATGATAATCGTTAACGCACTGTTACTCAGCTCGTGGCACTTACTTTTTTCTTCATCGCCAGTGGAAATGGCCGGTGGCGAGCTATTTTTGGGGGTCGCCGTCTCGTTCTCCATGTTTTCGAAGATACGTTCCGATCGATCGCGATCTGGATGAAATAAAATATTGTACATCATCGTTATTAGACGTTATTAGATATTTTCAGCACTGACGTTATTCTTTTTATTATTCAGCGGGTACCTGGCGCTAGCCGATGTCAGAAATAAATTCTACAATCAACGTTAGTTATCATATATTCATTTTATTTTATACTTACAAAACGCGAATTCACTATCGAAGTACCTACCTCAATTCCTAACGAGTATAAAACGAGATGAAAGTGAAGTTGGTCGCAGATCCACTGCAACCAATCAGGGATCTCGCCAACAATTGAAACAATTGCCGATTGCGGATCGCACATGCGCACTGGATTTTGGCTTTATACTCGTTAGGAATTCTCGCTGTATAAGAGGTGTCGCTAGTGTTTCGCTACGCTCATGGTACACATCGTCTAGGTTTGATATTGGTTGGTGTAATGTAGTTAGACGCAGGCTACCAATGATGGCGCTGTGTGTTTCACTGATGTGAAGTGAACTTTTTGTTCATCGGTCGGATCCCCAAAGTGTGTGATCAGTTACATGGGCATTGTGCTCGTTCATTCGAGTTGCGTCCACTAACCCATTAGCCACGCCATCGAGTTTCATCATCCATGTCTGCGGAGGAGAATGTAGGTTTTTTTTAACATATATTTGAATCCGGTCATCACATTCCGAAAAATATAACGAAAATATTGTGTCATATTTTATTTACAGTCACAAGAGATCGAAGATCAGCTCCTAAATATCAACATCGCGGAGATGGAGAACGATTTCGCCGTGCATGCCGGCGTAGAACACGAGGGTGAGTATTCCGAGTATTCAACAAACAACAACAACGAACCAACAGTTCGTATTATTATTAGAAACGAAGAAAGTGACCGATTTTGTCGTTATAAATTATGAGGAGCTTGTATAACTTTATTAAAAAGGTAATCAGAAAAACCTCGGTTATCTTAACCTCAATCATCGAACCATCGATTATCAGAACTTGACTTGGTTCATCCAATGATTCAATTATCAAAACGTTGGCGAAAAATAAGGGGTGTAAAAAATTTATTCAGAACTTGACTTGGTTCATCCGATGATTCAATTATCAAAACGTTGGCGAAAAATATGGGGTGTAAAAGAAAAATCCGAAAAATGAAACCGTTAAACGAAGAGATCAAGCTCAGTACGTTGTTGACTTGTAGAACATGTGTCAAAGTCACGTTTGCTATGTCTGACCGAGCAACGCAATAGTACATTGTGTATCAAGGGCAAAGGTAGCCGCCCGAGCGTAGCGAGTGCAGCCGTCGCACGAGTGAAACTCGCCTTCCGCCGGTGGTGCACACGATAGTTTTCGTCCCCTTCCCTTGAAATCACGCCTTTTCATGCATTCGGCCCGCTCGTAGTGGGTGGAATGGTTTTGTCGGCCCGCTCGCGAAGTGGGCTGAAACGGGTCAGATTCCACCCGCAGCGGATGCATGACAAAACGCGTTTTCAAGGGGGGTAGGACGAAAAGATATTGATTCACTCTTTACATCTTGGGATATCCATCTGTTGCTTTTGTATTTATACTAATATCACACTGATATTGTTTGATACAATAATTTATACTCACATTCACAGGTGCGGAAAACCCACCCCACGCCGTCGAATACATGGAGATTATAGGTATGTCACAATCATTACTTCACTTGTTTGATCGTCCTATCTCCCTTCCACATTTTCATTTTCCGTAGACTAGCTAGGGCAGACACACGTTACACGAAAGCGCTCCGCATTCTAGTGGAACAAGACTAATACGCTTTACCGAGGCAATCTTTGATCTCGTTGACTCACTAATGTTATATCAAGATGAGACATTTGAATATCATATCGGTTTTTCAATCTAGTTCACACAGATTTTCATCTTTCCTAACCCATTGTTGCATGACAACGAATATGGTGGTAATAATATATAAGTCTATGCCGGTCCTCTAGCAGTAAGCAGTTAGGTAATAGAATTTTATGCTCGCTTTTCCAGGCATTGCGGACCAACCTGTTCATGATATAGAAGTCCAGCCAGGGGCAGCCGAAGTTGCCGAAGCAGTGCAACCAGGTACGCTTCCAAACATATTTTGGTATTCGCTTCATATACATTGATCTTTGTCATCACAGCAGAAAAGACAATTATTATAATTCAGAACGTGATATTTATGTACTTATGTATTATGTCCTCAGTGGCAGTAGCAGCTGGGGGTCCGATCCGCTGGCGAGACCGCCAGCGTCATCGCATGCGCAGCTTCGTGAGCATGTTGCATATGATGGCGGCGCAGTACGATGGACCACCACCGCCCAATCAACGCAATGCTCAAGCCGGGGCTCAGCCTCGTGGAGGAGTTCACCCCCGCGGAGGAACTCAACCGCGCGGGGGAAATCAACCCCGCGGGGGAGGAAGGGGTCAGCGAGGCGGGGCATAGTCTGTTTTTTCATTTCATCGTTTAATTTTTCTAATAAGAGTTTTATATTTTATAATAATAATATAAATTTTTCTATAAATATAAATGTCTAATAATAAATCTTTTATGATAAAAAAATCGTAAAAACAAAGCGTTTATCTTCAAACATCCAGTTTTATGTATCTGATTTATTAATATCTTTTTCATCGCGCCGTGCGGGAAAGGGACTTTATATGCACGCAAGTGTGCATATAATCGCACTTTATGCACGTTTGTGATGACAAATTTTGTTCGATACACGTCAAAAACAAATTTTCGCTCTGGTATCGAAATGTACTATTATTGACTGGAAATAATTACAGAGTCCACAAAAATTTTCGTAAATATTACCAGCCCAGGGATGCCACCTCGGTTCGCGTAGCTAACCATTGTGGTTCTTCATTATTCCGCTATAATTTTCATAAATATTACTAGCCAAGGGATGCCACCTCTCGGTTCGCGTAGCTAATCATTGTGGTTCTTCGTTATTCCGCTATACGCCATCCATGCTGTTGGTGGTTTTTTCTCGTACAGACCTCAGTGTCTAGTTCTCATCACGGAATCGTTGGGGTATCAGCACGTTCAAGGATCAACGTTGGCGTCGAGAAAAAAAATCGGAAAAAAAACTAAAAAGGAACGGCGACCTGCGTGGAAATTCGTATTGAAACACCGATTGAAATCAAGGATTTTTTTCAGGTCCGAGGAGTTCGGTTACGAAGGTTTTCAGAGAGTTTTCAAATAATTAGGTTAGTTAGGTTAGTCCGTCTTCTATCAAACAATAAACGGCTGCTTTGCGCCAAAAACTAATCGGTCGCTTTGCGCCTAAAACAAATCGGTCGCTTTGCGCCTCCACATTTGATAGAAGACGTAAATCAGTTCCAAATATGGAGAACGAGAAGATAACTGTCTTATCTGATGAGTACATGCGAATTATTACATCTTGCGAAGAGTTATGGGATGTTCACATAGATCACTTTGCGAAACTCGTTAAACGTGACTTTCGCTGCACTCCTCTGGAGACGTGGTGGAAACATTTCCCAGACGATATCAAACCTGCTTCGCAGTTCAAAAAGCATGTCCAAATACTGCATTCCGGCGTTAGGGACGTCGACGAACACTGGGTGTGTGCTTACTTCGACACAAAGTCGATATTCATATACGATTCAACGAATTCGGTTGTACTCCACCCCGATCATGAGATATTTTTGAGGAAATTGTTCCCTTTTTACTCATTCGACCGTAATCCGGTGACGTTTCCTGCGGTTCAGCATCAGGGCCAAACACTCGACTGTGGAGTATTTGCGATCGCTTTCGCGACTTCGATCATTCATGGGCAAAACCCAGAGGAGATTACTTACGACGTCCCACAAATGCGCAAGCATCTGCTGAAAATGTTCGAAACCAACGAGATTCAAACTTTCCCATGCATTGTCGGCACGCAAATCAATAATTATAGGAACAAGATGGCCTTTCGTCAGCATGAATCGATTTGCAAAAGCACCCACCACGAACACTCGCAACAAATTGGTGTCAAAACTTGGGCCGCCATTGTCCGACAACCAAACACAGTCATTCATGCAGGAGTACGAGACGAAAACAATGTTGGAAGGTCTCGTAGGAAACCACTTCTGGGTAACCTGAGAATAAATCGTGTATGCACTCCTATTAACCCTGAATCGACCGCGGTTAATAATAATTATAAAAACAATAATAATGGTGCTAGCGCACCACTTTCGCAAGATACGAACAGAATTCAAAGTGACATAATCAACGCTAAGCAAATTTCGTCACAGGTCACTTCTCAACGTGATGTTGTGCTTTTGGTTCCACCTCGGACGCAAGTTGGCAATGCTACGGAAAACGTCCAAACTGCGGTTGGTGTTAAAAAACCGGTAAAACGCAATCGCATTCGTGCTCCGTTAATTTTAGATGACGTATCTAGAGACGAAATCACATCGGGAGCCTGGTTGACTGATCTCCACATGAATCAGTTTGTCTACCTTATGGTCACCCGAACCAAATATTCACCCCGCGAGACATATCGATTACAAATGCTGGATACAATTGTACCAATTTTACCCACGCAAAAGCACATTCAAATTCTACACGCTGCTAACAATCATTGGGTATGCGCATATTATGACACCAAATCGATTTTTATCTACGATTCTTTTAATTTAAAGACGCTCCACGAAGATCATGAAAAGTATTTGAGGAAATTGTTACCCTTTTACCAGTTTGATAGGAAACGGATCAAATTTCCAACTGTACAAGAGCAAACTAACTTCTCGGATTGTGGAGTTTTTGCTATTGCCTTTGCAATTTCGCTTGCGAACGGACACAAACCGGACAAAATTACGTACAACGTCAGTCTAATGCGACCACATCTATTAAAACTGTTCGATCGTAATGCCGTAGTGGAATTTCCTCGAATCCACACAACGCAGTCGAAAAGTATTGATTCCGGTGAGCGTAAAGTAAGTCTCGAAGTTATTGGACGACACCATCCGGAGCAGAATAAAAATAAATCGCGCGTAAAGTCGGTAAAGCAACCGGTTGAGGATACCACGCTACACAACGCAGCTTCGAACCCAATGTCCGGTGTATCAAATGTTACCGATGGATCGCCATCATCGAGCTCAAAGGAGCATATTCTGGCAGACACGAAGGGTACTTGCGATGGAGAATTCAAAGAGAAATCATTCTGTTCACCAGCCGATGGTAACCAATTAGCCCAAAGAATAACGGAAGTTCACGTAGCACATTCGGAAACACTTTTGCATCGTGAGGAGAAAATTAACAATAAAAGCAGAAAAAATCGTGATCGGAAGTATTATATGGCTAATGCTAAGCAGCGACAGGAGCGTGTACTCGAAACGTACCATTTGAATTCTGAAAATATGCGTTCTAGAAAGCGAAAATTGTATCAGGTGACCGCTGAAGAGCAACGCGCTAAAAAGCGGAAGATATATCATTCGAATCCTGAAAAGCAACGAGCGAGAAAGCGTGTTGTCAACCTTTCTAAGAATGATGACATACGTGATGGAAGACGTCAGCGATGTAAACCAAACGAAGGGAACGACGTAAGAAATCACAAAGTGAAGGCCGCTAAAAAGATTGCAATGAAGTATAGGCGCCTCCGGAGTGCGAATACTATAACTTTGCTACAATCCAAGGAGAAATATGTAGCGAAAATTTTGCCGTTGATGAGCGAACGATCAGAAACTGATAGCAGAATCAAGGCTCAATCAATCATCAAATGGTGCATTCATGATAGGGATTTTAGAATCAAGTCAATGAGAAAAGCCTTACAAACTATGAAAGAACATGCAGAAGTCAATATAACACAGGCTACGAAATGCTCTAATGACAGGATTGAGGAAAAACTTAAGGTTCTATGTGGTTCCTCTAGACACATAGCCTCAGCTGAATCGTATTTTTCGGAAGCTGTATATGATAAAGTTCCAATTTACGAACCAATTGTTCTTAACGATGCTGGGCAAGCTGTCAATATTTTGCCATTGCTAGAAAATAACAATAAAAGCCGGAATAGTAAACAGAAAAGTTGGCCCTGTGACGAAAGATGCAGAACAAAAGATATAGCTTTACTGGAGAAATATGTCTACTTTCTGAGTGTCATAACCACGTGTACGTTGAAGAATATGTATAAATTTATCAATCAATTGGAATGTACAGAGAAACATGGTAACGGCAAGCTAGGTCACTCACAAATTTGTTACATGAACGACGCTACTTGCAAATCCATATTTTTACCTGTTCAAATTTTGAGTGCACATTTCCCATCGGTACGGTACATGCAGAGGCTAGTGTACAAGGTAAAGAATTGCTACACGCGAATTTCAATTCTCGATCAAGCTCTACAAAATGGGGATCTCCAATATCTACAAGAAATCGCAGAACTTGCACAGCAAAAAGCAAATGACATTGCCAAGACTATCACAAGTGACATCGATTTAAATGAGGAACGCATAATTGCAAAGTACAAGGGTGCATTTAATGCCCTGACCAAACGTTCAACTGATACACCCAGTTATGTCTGTGTATCTTGTGAAAAACTTTGTTTCAAACGAGATGTACAGAACATAGTCAGGTTCCGAAAACCTATAACGACAAAGGTCTGGACGGATTTGATGGATCATGTAGAATCTGAAGGTCATGATTGTGAACATGTTTGTAACTATTGCCTTCCTAAACTCCGTCAAAATGTTATGCCACCTAGGTGCATTTTGAATCAACTTATTACCAGACGAGTACCGGATGGTATATCATCATTGAACGACTACGAACGCATTCTAATACAGAGAGCTAAAGCATACCAAACTGTGCAGAGAATGGATACAGTAGCAAACAAAAATCTACCTCACAGAGAGAAGGTCCAAAAAGTCAAAGGACGGACTTTTCATTTGCCATTGCCTATCGAAGAGACTTTGAAGAAAATTCCACCACCCACGGATCCAATCAACATAAACCACGAGCTATATATATTAGTACGTGGAATCCCAACGAAATCTAAATTAGTGTGGGAAGAATTGGTAAATGTGAATAAAGTATGGGCTGCATTAGTATGGCTCAGAGCAAACAATCCGCACTATTCTGAGATTAAATTGCCAGAGTCCGCAGACGCCTTGTTGGACGAGATACAAGATGTAGAATTTAAGCTAGAGGATGAAGAAGAGAATGTGGATGGCGACTTGAAAGAACGGAAAAATCTTGATCGAATTCAAGCGGAACTTGAAATTGGCAACGATGAAAATAATGTCGATGTCAACTTGAGCGATGATGATAGTCATCAAGATGACGTTAATACGAATAAGCGTGCAGCATTATTGACTCAAGTCACACAGTCGGACGAACTTTACGAACAATTTACCATACATCCGATGTATGAAAAGAGACCGAATGAAACTGTCACAGATCTGTATCAGATGTTGAAAGTACACGACGTGCCGTTAGATAACCGTCATAAAAGTTTGGATTTGCAATGCTTTCCGCACTTGTACCCGTATGGCTGCAATGGACAGCACGAGGATAGGGAAACGCGTCTAACTGATGCAGAATTTATCAAATCGAAACTTATGTCAAAGCACTCACAGTACCGGTTAGATCTACAATACATTTTCTACCTGTTGAATGACGCCAATATGCGCCAAATCAATAGTGGGATATATTACAAGCTTAATATAACAAACCCACGAGAACGATTTACCGCCAAAAGTTATTTGGAAAAACTCTCTAAGGAAGAGTTGGAAGGTAATTTAAATGCAATATTTTCAAGGCTGCGCAACACAGAGCAATATTGGAGTCGGCCGAGAAATGATTTATCTTGCATGACGCATCATTATGGTCCGGCTACTTGGTTTCTCACTCTGAGTCCGAGTGAATGGTTATGGTCAGACTTAACGGAATACCTTCGCGAGGTAGGTGGCCCCGCTGCGGCCGGGATGACTCCCAGTCAATTAATCGCCTCTGATCCGGTGTCTACATCCCGATTCATTGATAACAAGTTTCGTGCGATGCTTGATTTCATATGTTCTTCGGATAACCCTATTGGGGAAGTAACTCATTATTTCTGGAGGCGTGAGTATCAGGGCAGAGGCATGCAGCATTTTCACTTATTGATTTGGATTAAAGATGCTCCGGTTCTTGGTAAATCTTCAAACGAAGAAGTAGCAGTCTTCATTCTGAAACATGTGACTTGCAGATTGCCGTCGAGACATGTTTCGCCCGACTTGTATCGTAGAGTTACGACACATCAACGGCACAAACATAATTCGTATTGTTTGCGGAGTAAAAAAACAAAAAATGGTACCTCGTCCAAAGTTTGTCGATTTGGATTTTCTCGCCCCGTAACCGATAACATTGTCATTCGAGATGTCGCTGTCTCGATAGTTGGTAGGCGGAAACTTCAGCCCAGAAAAAGGCTCATTGACCTTCCTCGAAATAAAGACGAGGTCGACATCAATGATTATAACCCAGTCATTCTCAGCGCTTGGGAAGGCAATGTCGATATACAGTTCATTGGCGAATTGTCAACTCTTCTCACGTGGTACGTCACTAAGTATATCTCCAAATTCGAAAAAAGCAACATGGAAAATGACATCTCGGCCCAGATCAATTCAGCAAAATCCCTTTGCAGTCGTCTGTGGAGTTTTGCTCAACGCATGTTGAATCATAGGGAATGTGGAGCATTGGAGGCCGCTGATACTCTGCTAGGAATTTCATTACATGGCACCGACCCACAAACGACCATCAAATGGATAGATGTAAGAATGATTAGAAACCGAAAAGTAAAAACTCACAAAGAAATTGCAGCTTTAGATGCAGATTCGACGGACATTTTCTGCGATTCGGTAGTTGATACTCATTATCCCGATCGACCACATGAATTAGAATCAACTAATTTGTATGACTTTGTCAAATGGTACGAAGTATCGAAACTCGAACCGAAAGCACAAGACATCGAGTATTACCGGATAGGAGAATCACTGTACTTGAAAAGGAGAAAGCGCGGGTGTCTTATCAATCACTATAAAAATAACGCGAACAATCAACCCGAAAAATATTACTTCGCGTTACTGTTTCTGTTCCAACCATGGAGGGATACGGACGAATTGAAAAATGGATGTGACACGTACGCAGAGGCATTCGATTCGGTCAAAATGGAGCTCGAAGAAGCGTTGCAGTATCACGACCGTATCACGGAAATACGAGAAGGCATTGAGCAAGTGAAAGAGATTATTGAAAAGAATGTGACAGAAGCAGTTGAAACCCAACATAGCGATGACTCAGACGCAATACCCCTAGGTTGTGGGCCAATAGAAGCTGAAGGTGCGATGATGGAATTTCAAGCAGCCGTCCAGAAAGTCGACAATACGGTGAATGGTTCACAAAAAGTTGCAGCCTTAAATGCTGACCAGAAGCGAGTATTTGATACAACAACGGCGGCTATCAGTTCAAATGATAAAATTCTACGACTGTATGTTAGCGGAGAGGGTGGCACCGGCAAGAGTCATCTTATCGACGCTCTCGTATGGTGGATCAAGCAGCACGCTGGTAAAGATACGGCCGTGACAGCACCAACTGGAATAGCAGCATTCAATGTCAATGGCTTGACTATCCATAGGCTTTTTCAGCTACCCGTCGAACACGGACGCACTCCCAAATACAAACAATTGTCCGATGTAGCTCTGAAAGTAATCCGAGAGCAGCTGAAAAGTGTTGTACTCATTATCATCGATGAAGTGTCTATGATTTCTAATGTAACGCTCATGTACATACACCTTCGATTGGGTGAAATATTTGATACAACCGACTGCGAGGACGGTTGGTTTGGTAGAAAACATATCCTTCTGTTCGGTGATTTGTTACAACTTCCGCCTGTACGTGAAGAACCTGCGTTCAAAAACTTATCGAGTGCGATTACCGATAAACTTCTAGGTTCAATGGGGAGCACTGACCTGTGGAGTAAATTATTCAGTTATGATGAATTGACTATCAACATGAGACAAAAAAACGATCAATCATATCGCGAGATACTGTCGAGAATACGCGTTGGGGTTGCTACTGATTCGGACACAGAGATTTTAGCAAAAAGGAAGGTCACTTTCACAGCTTCAGACTTTACTGGAAGGATAGGTGAACTATGCATTTACATTGATAATTTACCAAACGACGCAGTTTGTCTGCTTCCTACTTGTCACATGTGTGATGTTCTCAATGACGCTATGTTGGGCAAAATAAAGAGCGAAGAGATACAACTGATAGCTTATGATACGGCTGACTGCCCCCCGTATTTGAAAAAGAAAGTACAAAAAATGTTGAATATGGCAGACGAGGATTGTTCTCGGACTGCGGGCCTCGCAAAATTGATAACTGTTAAACTTGGTGCTAAAATAATGATTAGACGTAACATTGATGTGACTCTAGGTCTCGTGAATGGTACTATTGGCAGAATCACGTCAGTATCACGAGCAATTGATACCGGTGATGTGGAAGCGGTGCGAGTTGTCTTAGCGACAGGTGTGGAACACGTTATAGAGCGCGTTGATGTCAAGTTTGAGGCAATGGAAGGGGCTTTCGTTATCCGAAAACAATTTCCAATTTGCCTCAGTTATGGAATTACAATCCACAAAAGCCAGGGTCTGAGTTTGAAGAACGCCGTAATCGATGCAGGTAATTGCATATTTTCTAGCGGACAAGTGTATGTTGCTCTGTCACGGGTGACTTCCTTAGAAGGACTTCACCTTATTAATTACGATCCACATGCAGTGCTAGCAGATAATTCCGCCATCTTGGAATACAATAGGTTGAGGACAAAATATCGGCCGGACCTCATGACCATGACTGTTCCATCCAAACGTTCGCGAAAGGTTCAAGACCGCCAATGGTCAATTACAAAAAATGTGTCAGCGTGTCAGGAACCAACCATAGGCAACACCTCTGACGAAATGTGGCGAATAAAAGGTTTGCAGAACCCAGATGGTGTTTCTTGTTACGCCAACGCTACGATTCAGTGTCTGTTTCACAGTCATCTCATTAGAAACTGCTTAATGCATCAACAGAATGGCGACGTCATGAAAAACCTCATTGAGAATTATGCCAACTTACAGTCACCAGGCCACGTATTTACTGCTAGAAAACTCGCAGGTAGAGAGTTCACTTTAAGGAATCAGCAAGATGCACCAGAATTCCTAACCAGTCTTCTGTGGAAATGTGATGACCTGAGGGATCTGCTGAAACACGAGGTAACCTCTACGAGGCGTTGTGCTGACTGTGGTTTCAAAAGTGAGACAATCGAACCTGGTTACATTTTGATGCTTGCGTTGCCACCACCAAGTAAGCAAACTCCCACTCTGTCTGAGATAATCAAGTACAATTTTTCGGCAGTTCAGAAACGAACAGAAAATTCAATCTGTCAAATTTGCAAGTCGAAAAATATGACCATGGTCACTGACGTCACATCCGCGGGTAGTTGTTTAATTGTACAGCTCGTGTTGCATTCCATACAGAAGGGAAAGATGACAAAGATAATTAATTACAGTGTAAAAGGAGTTCCCACGGATCGATCTTCATTCTGTTCGAAACAATATAAGGTGAACAGCGCAATATTCCATCATGGAGAGGATACTGAAAGAGGTCATTACACTTGCATGCTACGAGATGAAATTTCGGGTTGGCGTCACGTCAATGATTCTAGCATTGATAAGCGGAGGTGGCCACTAAATGCAAGGGACGCATACATATTTTTTCTGCAGCATATCTGAACAGTGCTGACATTTCTCATAATACGTAATAATATTCAAATTTCAAATTCGCAAATTTAGAAATATGTATATTCAAAATTCAAAACCGCAAATTAAAAAATAATGACATCACAGCGGCAACTAGTTATAACCCTGCGTGCAAGTAACTCCACCAATGCCGGTCCCAAGTCCGGATGAGAAAGGAGGAGGGTTGCACGCAGGGTTACACGTTGCAAATATTCACCGATTTGTTAACTTCATTATATGTAGGTTATATCGGCTGCTTCATAAGACAGCCAGTCGACAAACAATAACGTACGTTTCATTCGAAGACTCTGATAATTGCATATTATTAGCGTTTCATATATTAGCGTTTCATATTCGTCTAATAGACTTCTCAGAGTTTTATTGGATTTCCATAGCGAAGTACCTTCGTTCTATCTGAACAACAATCTTCACCCATATTTATTCGTTGGAGTACAATATCTTCTATGTCTTCTATGAATTATAGAAATCCGACCGAGCGAGCGTAGCGAGCGAGCACAAATATCAGGTGGTCCAGCGCAATTTTACAAAAAGGAGTGATATCCCCCAAAAAAGCACCTCTGGTGCAAAAACCTTCGCCAAGTACATTAAAATCTCCCTCCAAAAAATTGTCTTTCACAAAAAGTCTTCCTCCAAAAATTCGATTTCCACAAAAATTCTTCCTCCAAAAATTGTCTTCCACAAAAAGTCTTCCTCCAAAAAATTGTCTTCCACAAAAAGTCTTCCGCCAAAAATTGTCTTCCACAAAAAGTCTTCCTCCAAAAAATTGTCTTCCACAAAAAGTCTTCCGCCAAAAATTCGATTTCCACAAAAAGTCTTCCTCCAAAAAATTGTCTTCCAAAAAAAGTCTTCCTCCAACAATTGTCTTCCACAAAAAGTTTTCCTCCAAAAAATTGTCTTACACAAAAAGTCTTCCTCCAAAAAATTGTCTTCCACAATAAGTCTTCCTCCGAAAAATTCGACTTCCACAAAAAGTCTTCCTTCACAAACATCTCTAAAAAAGGGTTGAAATCAGATGTAACTGCCAAGTACAACAGAATACAAATGAAATCCTACTACATAGCGTTGTGCTCGTTCGCTCGCTTCGCTCGCTCACTCGATTGGTTTATCAAACAATTTGTGACGCCATAAAAATTGGGAGCAAAAAGTGACCGAACGTAAAAATTTTAGAAAAAAATACAAACACATAAATTTGGACAAAAATTATAGAACCAAAAAATTTGAACGAAAAAATTTGAAAAAAAAAGTTTGAAGAAAAAAATTTTGAAAAAGAAAATTTGAAAAAAAAAATTTTGAAAAAAAAAATTTGGGAGTGGTACTTGGCGGGCTTTTATAGCAATGTATTAGAATGTCACGTAAACATGTCACCCAATTTCGCTTACCCACACCTGGCCCGCAAAGTACCACGGACAAATTTTTTTTTTCAAAATTTTTTTTTTCAAATTTTCTTTTTCAAAATTTTTTTCTTCAAACTTTTTTTTTCAAATTTTTTTCAAATTTTTTTGGTTCTATAATTTTGTCCAAATTTATGTGTTGTATTTTTTCTAAAATTTTACGTTCATCGCTTTGCTCTATTTTATGGCGTCACAAAAATTGTTTGAGCGTGCGAGCGGCGAACGGCAACGAACACTATGTGTGTTTGTATTCTGTTGTACTTGGCAGTTGATTTCAACCCTTTTTTAGAATGTTTGTGAAGGAAGACTTTTTGTGGAAGTCGAATTTTTCGGAGAAGCTTATTGTGGAAGACAGGAGGAAGACTTTTTGTAGAAGACAATTTTTTGACTTTGTGGAGACAATTGTTGGAGAAGACTTGGAGACAATTTTGGAGGAAGACTTTGTGGAAATCGAATTTTTGACGGACTTTTGTGGAAGACAATTTTGGAGGAAATTTTGTGGAGACAATTTTTGGAGGTGGAAAGTTTTTGGAGGAAGAACGTGGAAGGAATTTTGATTTTTGGAGGGAGATTTTAATGTACTTGGCGAAGGTTTTTGCACCAGAGGTGCTTTTTTGGGGGTACTATATATTATATACGTGTTACTACGAATGAAATTACAAAACGTAGCGTGTGGTTACGTATGTCTTTGACTTTTTCATAAGTAACAGACTACACAGGCGTGAGTTGGCTAATGCTTTCAGAGAAACCAAGCATTTTTGTGGATCTTTATTTGAATCACTGATTACTTCATAGCCCCAATAATGACTGTCAAATTTGCACGATGGCAATGTAATGACTAAGAATTTGTGTAGCTCCATCAGTTTTGTCGACCGAACCATCAGGAATAGTTCCATGCGGATGGATATATTGCGCTGAAGAAATTATACATAACCTCATCATAAACCGGGAACAACGACAAAAACACATTTAAAAGGAGGGTTGAGATTGTACTTACCAGATCCGAGCTTCAGAAATGAAGTAAAGTAGGCCGGTACACCAATATTCACTTGATTTTCTGGAAATAGCTGCTGAGAAATATTCCCGTTAAACGCACCGGTCTCGTGTTGAGCCGCCATGCTGCATTGAAACTGAACTGAACAGACTGAAATACTGAAGTTTCCGTACACTGAACTAACCACGTACTATTCTACCGCGCAAAACGTGTTGACAATCACGAGTTGGTAAAGGATACCAAATAATCAGGAAACTCAACTGATTTATTAGTCTTTCTACCGAAGCGTCGGTAAAATTCACCACGCACTTCGGTGAGTTTCCCTCCAAACCCGTGCGAGCTCGTGCGAACCAGTGCTAACAGCGTAGACTAGTAAACATCACAAGATCGGCTCGCAGAATATACCGAATCTACGGTACTATTACCGACCGGGTTAGTTACGATTTGCCACGCTGAGTGGCAGAACTTACTATCTATCGGTATCCCGTGCGCTCGTCTCTGTCTAGTTAGCTGAGCTATGCAACAAGAATGCATTACTAAAATTTCGGTAAAATATGTGCAAATGACATCAGTAGGAAATACGGTAGCTTTTGCGTAGTTTTTACTCTGACGATAGTACTTCGAGGCATACACATTTATAAATGTAACCAAAACTTTAGTACTCGTTACCGTAAATATTGTACCTAAGAAGTTCGGTAATCTGAACCGGGGGATTTTTCTCCGTGGAGAAACAAAAAGAAGCTTGCTTCGGCGTAAAAACCCTCACGAAATAGAGGGAAAAGCCGAAACAAGTCCAATATTTATTAGTAAAAACACAGTTAAATCGATACAAAACAGAGCCAAAAGCACAAGAACAAGAACCAGAGAACAAGAACAAGTGTACAGTAAAAACACAGTATAATAGCCGCTGCGGGCACGTTTCTTAATACCAACACTGAATGTATTCAATTACCAAAATCATCTCACCAATGAACCAAGGACCATAGAAACCATAACCACCAGGGTAACGCCGCAACTTCCACAGGCCTGTGGGAGCGGGGTTAATGGGGAGTGTCCAAAGTGGCCCACGGCCGTGCAACCAACGTTCCCGAAGTCTCGGAGACCACGCTGGGTCGCTCGGGCAACCGTACGTTGCCGCGTTGACACTCGCCCTCGGACGGGCACCTCGGATCACCGGATGGTGGCCACGTCCCCAACAATCCAAAACTCAGGCTCAAGAGGGGAACAGATCCCTAAATTACTCGAAATACGCAACTTAACTATTTAACGGACGCTAGCCGGACAAAGGAAATGATCGAAACGCGGTGAAAAACCGTTATTAATACGCGAACGCGCGGGTAGTTAAGTGAAGCTAAGACGCGACCTGCCTATCCGAGCGCTCGAGTCTAACTGACCAACGCTGTTCCCCCACCCCCTATCATGGCGTACCGACGCCGCGACACGGCGCGCATACCAGCCCGGTGACACTATCCAGTTTGACTGATTCCCTTACTGTCGCTAACCGCTACGCGGCGCTGGGAGTAGTGTGCCCTGTCGGTGGGCGTGGTTACAACGGAAAAATTTGAAAGACCTCGAAGCCCGTATTTCAATAACCAAATCCCTCCCCAAATATCCATTCTCCGTTAAATCTTTGTTTTTAATGAAGGTATTAGAACGCTTATACATCAATATTAGACAGTAATTACGGGGGATTCCACGTCAAAACGACCGAAAAAACAAGATTTTTTCCCTGACTCCTTTCGATTTGCTTTTCCTTTTGCACAGTCAAACTGCATGTTGAAAGGATGAACTGTGATTGTTTTTTCATATTTTTTCGAGTTTTTCGACTCATCATTCTATCACAAAAAATCATCGAATAAATTGATTTTCGATTCTTTTTTTACTTTTCGCGCCTAGATAGCTCAAAACGTGAATGATGTGTGAAAAAAGTTCCAATACGAAAATGTTGGGGTTTTTTGTGAACTTTTTGAGAGTATTTTCATCAGATTTTCGATACCCCGTTCAAGTGTGGTTTTAATACAAAATGAGTGCAAATCATTCATAACCCAAAACTGCCCCAATCGAATTGGCTGAAATTTATACACAGCGTGTCTTTTTCAATGCCAAAGGTTGTCTGAAAATTTCAAAGTGGGCCGAGCAGTGGTTCAAAAAATGCATCAACAAATATTCGCACAGTGGCGAGAATTCGGCGATTATGAGGTCGCAAAACAGTTTTGTGGCCACGATTTGAAAATTCAAGATCAATATGCATTATTCTTGTTTGCATACTCGCGATCGCCCTTGAATTTTTGAACTGCGAATTCACGTTGGATCAAACTATTGAATGAAAAATAAACCACGTGTTCGTATATTAATAGTCAAACTTTTATTTATTAGCATTTGTGAAGTTATTCGGTGGGTGTTCGAGGTTATGTCGCAACCTTTTGAATCAGCTTTCGAATTTTTTCGACGTAACCACGCCCACCGGCCGGGCGCACTACCCCCAGCGCCGCGTAGCGGTCGGCGACAGTAAGGGAATCACTGTCTAACATTAGCGGTATAGGGAAGTGTCACCGGGCTGGCGCATACCCAAGAGGCCCCTCTCAGAGGCAGCTAGCGCCATCACGCGACCAAACACCTTCAACCTCACGAGGCCCGAGCGGCCCACGAGATTCGAGTGCGAACAGATTCAAATCTAAAGTTATCGATTCACTCAAAGTTCTACCTACGAACTTATTTCGCTTCTTTCACATATTTGAATTTATCGGACGAGGCGAACCAAATTAATTAATTATTGGTACCCACCAAGGAGAGATTCTTCCTCTATTCGAGCGTGCGAACCTTGGTGGGACCGAAAAAACCTATAGAAAAATCAAATTTTTATTTTTAATTCTTCGAGTCAAAAAGTTTGAAGTTTCGAGTAAAGATTCCTTCAGCCCCTCGGTGGTCTAATTGGACAAGGCGTCGCAGTACAAATGCGAAGGTCCCGGTTCAAACCCGGGCCAAGGGAATTTTTACTCGAAGTATTAAAAAAAAAAATTTGATTTTTCTATAGGTTTTTTTCGGTCCCACCAAGGTTTGCACGCTCGAATAGAGAAAGAATCTCTCCTTAGTGGGTACCAATAATTAATTAATTTGGTTCGCCTCGTCCGAGAAATTCAAATATGTGAATGTATAAGATAGCGAACGATAGAGTCACCAAAACATTATTTCGCTTCTGTATTTGTTTTATGCCTACAATAAACCAGAGTCTATTTCGCGATCATAAACGCATCGGGTCGTGCAAATCGTGCCCAACAACCGGATGCTCACCGCAGCTATTGTTATGCACTACGTGATAACGGCTGTTTGTCGTGCGATTCCGAACCTCTTGGTTGGTCTACGAGCAGTTATCATTGACCATGATAGATTCCGAACTCCCCCGCGCATGCACACACTTTTTGTATAGAAGCTGCTCCATTCTGTGCCTTTATCACTCGACTGAATCAACGCAAACTAGTTGCCTCTTAACTCTACATTTTCTTCATCGCTATACTTGATATACTCGACAAACGTCAACGATGAAAATAGTTATTTTCCTTGCTGCAGTATCCGCTGCGAATATTTTCGTGTGTGTTGAAGGTTTCATAATTCCACTTGACACTCGTGTCAAACTGTTGAGCTCTGGAGGATTCGAAGTAACACTCGCCAACAATTTAGAGATTCAGAATTTCACATTTCATGCAAACAAAAACGATCCGATTAAAGGTAAAGACATACAAATGATTTAACTGGCCATTGCGCTCGTCACTTACCGACGAAATTTTCAATTAACGAAATGTCTCTGATCCAGTTGGCGACCGTGGGAGTATCCCAGGATCTGTATACACACAACACGGCGGTCAATGGATTTTCAACTGCTCCTCGGCTAACCTGCGGCGAGGAGACACAGTTTACTACTGGTTTGCGATTCAAAAAGACGAACATACTTATGTGTCACTACCCCTAAATTTCACGGTGCCTCTGATCTTGTTGCGGCCGGGCCGGGTTGTCCATTAGGCAGAGTAGGCAACTGCCTAGGGGCCCCGCATCGACTGGAGGCCCATGCGCGCTCCAAGACAAAAAGTTTTTTCGAACGAAAATTTTATTTGAAAATTTGTGTGAAATTCTGCAATATTATTGCTTGGCACAAGAGGACTGACTCTGAAATTATTCTACTACTTTAAACAAAAACATTTTTTTTTTTAAATTTAAATGAGGGCATTTTTTCATTTTATATTCTAATGATTACAATGTATGGATATCATCAATATCGATACTACGGCATCGATATATTGCCCGTATCGATACTGAAGCCTTCAATACGTATCGATACGAAATATCGATACTTTTACATGTATCGCCCATCCCAAGCCTGCAGCAGGCAAATAACGTGTCCCTGGTGACACCATGCCACCACAAGAGGGGAAATGGGAAATCCTGAGGATTGAGCCTGTCAAAATTTGTTATTTCTTCCATTATAAGTTAGGAAAAATTGTACGTTTTTCCATAAAAGAATAAAATATATGCTTGTAAAATGTATAGACTGTGATTAGAACCTCATAACTGTTTAACACATCCTATAATATTTACGATCATATAAAGTTGACGAAAAACAAGCTCCACGTACTCCTGAAACGAAACAGAGAACAGTGTAAGTACAATTGAATTTTCATCTTGTTCTTGTGTTGAAATGGTGAGTGATGAAACGAATACACGAGGTTCCAGTAGATTTTCTTGGACACTTCTTCGATCGGATTCTTTTCGGTATGTAAAAAGAACTGGATGTTCACGAGATAATGTATCCTATGCTATGATCCAATTTCTGCTGTATAATATGAAATTGAGGAACTTTTCTAAGGAATCCGAGAGGCCCCAAGAAAATTTAAATAACTGGGTGGTAAAAAGCGTTGACTTGTTATTAATTATTCACACCACGAGCCACCGCTTGGTAGTCAGTTATTTCGATCGGTGTCGATTCTACGATCGGTGTTGTTTTTCTCCAACCAACTTTGCCAGAAAAAAAACTTCAATAATCAAACCGCAAGATGGGTTCAAGTTCAAGTTAACAAGAATACGGCAGAGATTCGGTGTGAATTGATGAACTGCGAACAGAAATTTACAAACGCAATATCAAAGCTTCAACAGTTTGACCAGTTCGTACTCGTCGCACAGGGCTGAAGAGTGTTTTCAATACAAGCCTGCGGAGATGACACACATATGTTGGCGATCGTGAGAAGGAAAAAATGAAGCGTGCGACTAGTAATACGAACAGCTGCGACCGTTCCGGGATCAAACCCCGTCCAGGTCTTGAAGAAGCGAAAAAACTTACAGCGAACTCAATATGAAACCCTGAGAATGCACGAACAAGTTAACATACCGATTATCCCAGACTTGATTAAAAAGCTTACACTGAGAAAAAATTATGGTTGGGCCAACCACTTTTCAACTATAAAAACATGTAACTAACCGGATCCAAAATAATTTATGGTACACGTAACTCATTAAAAAATAGTAGTTGAAACCGAAATTTATGGTTAAGACAACAACTTGCACAGCTATTTGGATAACTTGCGTAACTACTTGGACGTAGTAAGGGGAACCATACAGCTAGCAACCAAAAACAAAGTTATTTGAACCACATTACAATAGTTGTAGCTACTAGAAGATTTGAACTATTTAGACAGTACAACCACTTTTTAACTTCCCGTTTCTCTGTTTTCAGAGAAAAAAGGAAGTTATTGTGATCACCCCGAAAATGAAAAGTCGAGTTTTTACTAAATCTCCACATTTCGAGGTCCAAAGAATCACCTCCGACTATTTTCAGTTTGACGTCTGGGTGTGTGTGTGTGTGTATGTGTGTGTGTATGTGTGTGTGTGTGTGTGTGTGTGTGTGTATGTGTGTGTGTATGTGTGTGTGTATGTGTGTGTGTATGTGTGTGTGTATGTGACCACATTTTTGTCCGCGCGATATCTCGAGAACGAGTTCGCGGCTTTTGATCAGATAGGGCTCAATCGACGGGGCTTTTCTCAACTTAGAACTGATTAGATTTTGGCTTTGACCGGATTAGTACTTTTTGAAGTATTCAAATAACAAAATTCTAAAAAACGCAACAAAAATGACGATATCTTGAAAACGAATCAACGGATTTCAGTGAAATTTGGTACCATGCTATGACAAAGTTAATGACAATGATCCTTCCATTGAAAATTGAAGAGAGACGTCATATGATAGAAATCGTAAGTGGCGGCACAAGATTATTAACTGATCGGCAACACGAAGAGAACTCTATCCGGAGGAGCCTTATTTCAACTAACATCGAGCTTTCTATGCGAGAAATCTTCAACTCTACGATTTCTGACAAATGGTTTTTTGAAGTGGACTGGAGAATAAAGTGAAAGCCGCGAGGACTCTGGAAGCTTCGAGCAATATATTCAAGCCCAAACTACATCCAAATCAGAGTAATGATAAAAAAAACTACAAGGGCTTGCCACGTCATCAGGGATACAAGCTTCAATTCAACAAGACGTCGAGCGGGCACAAGTCAACATCGCAGAACCAGAGGTACTACAAGAATCGTCGACCATTCCAGCCGAAGCAAAACAATCCATCAGTGAAAAAACGCAATTAGACCTTCCCGTAAGTATTGTGGCAGGTCGTCTCAGACATTTTTGAAAGAATAGGCATGAGGTATCGTCAGATAAAACCATCTTGAGCTGGGTCCGTGGGTACGAAATTCCATTCACTAGGAGGGTGGTCCAACCTAACCCTCCGTCGGAATCCAAATGGTCCTCACAAGAAGTCAAGGTTATATCCCAATTATTATCTCAATTACTAAATAATGGCGCTATCATTGAAACCAAGCCGTTAGAACGCCAGTTTTATATCGCACATCCTTATAAGGCCTAAACCAGATGGAACATACCGGCTAGTTCTAAATCTAAAACCACTCAACCGGTTCATCGATACTGACCATTTGAAACTAGTAGACGGAAGCACTGTCCGGAAGTTACTGTCTCAGGGCTGGTATATGGCATCCATTGACCCAAAGGAAGCCTATTATTTGATTTCAATTGCAAGGTCAGACAGGAAGTTTCTGAGATTTTCGTTCCAAGGGAAGTTATACGAATTCAGTTGTCTACCTTTTGGGCTGAATGTGGTACCGTACACATTCACAAAAATCATGAAACCTGTAATTGCGTCGTTAAGAGCACTGGGTTATATATCGGTCATTTATCAAGATGACATCTTGCTGTTCGGAAAATCATATGAATCCTGTCTCAAAAATGTACAGGTCACATGCGAACTATTAGAGAAACTGGGGTTTATGATTAACTCTAAAAAGAGTTATTTAATACCCTCGACAGAACGCAAGTTTTTAGGCCTGATTTATAACTCTGAGCGGATGACAGTGGAACTTCCGCAAGAAAAAAGAGAAAAAATAGTGGGTTTTGTTTAAAAATTTAGACGTATAAAGAAGTGCAAAATTAGAGAATTTGCATCCTTTATTGGGACTCTAGAGTCTAGTTGTCCAACAATGAAATACGGTCGAGTTCACGTAAGGGAATTCGAAAGGGGACAGTTCTTAGCGCTCAGAAGGAACGGTGATAATTTTGAAAATGATATGGTCATCCCGGTTAGCTTATCGGCAGAGTTAAACTGATGGGGTCGAAATATACTTTCTGCGAGTAATCACATAAAAACCTTTGACCCAAAGGTCACAATTTTTTCTGACGCCTCTCTATCAGGCTGGGGAGCTTACTGTCAGGGAAAACGTGTCAATGGTCACTGGAATAACGAGGAAAAATCATTCCACATTAATCTTCTAGAGCTCATGGCAGTCTTCTTTGCACTAAAATGTTTTGCAAAGCAGTTGTGTGATTGTGATATCCTCCTTAGGGTAGATAACACTACAGCGATAGCTTATATTAACAAAAAAGGCGGGGTGCGTTACAAAAGTCCAAGCAGCTTAGCCAAAGAAATTTGGGAATGGTGCGAGGAGAAAAATTTGTGGATCTCCGCATCATACATTCGTTCAACCGAGAACGTAGAGGCTGATTATGAGTCTCGTCGCCTTGAGGCGGAGACTGAATCTTCTTTGTTTGCTACAGCCTTCGGAATAATTAAAAAGAATTTTGGTGAACCACCAATTGACCTTTTTGGGACCAGAATAAACTCTAAGTGTAAGGAGTATGTGTCGTGGAAAAAAGACCCTGGTTCAGTGGTGGTGGATGCGTTCACTATCAAATGGAAAACACATTTTTTCGATGCGTTTCCCCCATTTTCGTTTATCCTTCGGGTATTGGAAAAAATAAGATTTGAGAAATCTTTAGGGGTTGTGATTGCACCGCACTGGCCAGCTCAAGCTTGGTTCCCCATATACATGTCAATGCTCGAATCAAAACCAGTTTATCTTCAACCAAACATAAATCTTTCATTAACATTGAACAGGCAACCACATCCGGTCTAGGAAAGAATTACCCTCACTCAGAAAAGAATTTAGTTGCAGTGATGAAAATTGTGTCTTGGCAACAAAATTTTAGGGTAAATATGCATCCGTCCAAATGTTATGTTGTCATAACCAAAAGATTTAATTGATTTTATTGTGTGATGAAAACGAAATATTTCGTTGACATCATTGAAAGTTTCACCACATAATACCAAACCATTTTTTTATATCGATTAAATAATCATCGGCTGCGAAATCATTTTTTCGAGACTACCAAATTATAATATGAATATCATCAAATTATGGTGTTATGTAGAGAAAATGGACTTCCAGCTGCAACCTTATTTGCTTGGGTTCCCTAAATTTTTAGGTTGACTTTTAGTGGGACTTATTAAACGAGTGTTAGATGTCTCAAATAGTTTTGTTAATACCACTTAATGATTTTTGGCAATTACAAAATCATGTGTTATAAAAAGGAAGGCATATTGCAGTTGTACACTTGTATTGCAAATATCATCAAATTATTTTGTTAGACCTGATAATTATTTGGTTGCATTGGCAGAATTGATATTTGGTATCAGAATTATTTGGTTGGGATTACTAATGCTTTATTCAGGATCACGCAACTATTTTGTTTGCGCGTTCAAATCAGCTTTCTGTCACACGTATTTCGTTGGCGTTACTAAATCATTTTCTTGATATCGCAGATGAAGTCAAGGAGCTACAATGGAATGGGTACATGAATAAAAACGTAAAGAAATTCGTATTTTGAACCATTGACAAATGGACAAATGTTTATTGAAAATAATTACAACTCACGTAGTACATATTGGTACGGCTTTCAAAGTCACGGGATTCTTGGAGCAACGGGGCTCGGAGTTACGGGGTTGAGAGTCACGGGGCTAAGAGTCACGGGATTCTTGGAGTCACGCGACTATACTATTAGAGCCACGGGATTCTTGGAGTCACGGGATTATCAGAGCCACGGGATTCTGGGAGCCACGGGGCTTTCGAAGTCACGGGATTCTTGGAGCCACGGGGCTTTCAGAGTCACGGGGCTTTTAAAGGTACTGGGCTCTGAGTCTCGGGGCTTGGAGTCACGGGACTCGGAGTCACGGGGCTAAGAGTCACGGGACTATCAGAGCCACGGGGCTTTCGAAGTCACGGGGCTAAGAGTCACGGGATTCTTGAAGCCACGGGACTATCAGAGCCACCGGATATTCTTGGAGATACTATTTTCTAACCCTTCTTAGAATACCGTCTGCGTTGTATCATGTGTGTGTGTGTGTTGTATGATTAGCTGGCCTAACTTTTTCTAACCTTCAGTGGCTGGCCTAACCTTCTCTAACCCTTCTTAGAACACCGTCTGTGTTGTATCATGTCACATGTGTGTGTGTGTTGTATGATTGTCTGGCCTAACTTTTTCTAACCTTCAGTGGCTGGCCTAACCTTCTCTTACCCTTCTTAGAACACCGTCTGTGTTGTATCATGTGTGTGTGTGTTGTATGATTGGCTGGCCTAACTTTTTTTAACCTTCAGTGAAGACTTAGCCCCGCGACTCTCAGCCCCGTGGCTCCCAGAATCCCGTGGCTCTGATAATCCTGTGACTCCAAGAATCCCGTGGCTCTGATAGTCCCGTGGCTCCAAGAATCCCGTGGTTCTGATAGTCGCGTGACTTCAAGAATCCCGTGACTCTTAGCCCCGTGACTCGCAGCTCCGTAACTCCGAGCCCCGTAGCTCCAAGAATCCGGTGGCTCTGATAGTTCCGTGGCTCCAAGAATCCCGTGACTTTGAAAGCCCCGTGGCTCTGATAGTCCCGTGACTCTTAGCCCCGTGACTCTGAAAGCCCCGTGGCTCCAAGAATCCCGTGGCTCTGATAGTCCCGTGACTCTTAGCCGCGTGACTCCGAGCACCGTGGCTTCAAAAGCCCCGTGACTCTGAAAGCCCCGTGACTCCAAGAATCCCGTGACTCTTAGCCCCGTGACTCTTAGCCACGTAACTCCGAGCCCCGTAGCTCCAAGAATCCGGTGGCTCTGATAGTCCCGTGACTTTGAAAGCCCCGTGGCTCTGATAGTCCCGTGACTCTTAGCCCCGTGACTCGGAGCCCCGTAGCTTTAAAAGCCCCGTGACTCTGAAAGCCCCGTTGCTTCAAGAATCCCGTGACTCTTAGCCCCGTGACTCCGAGTCCCGTGACTCCGAGCCCCGTGGCTTCAAAAGCCCCGTGGCTCCAAGAATCCCGTGACTTCGAAAGCCCTGTGACTCCAAAAATCCCGTGGCTCTGAAAACCCCGTGACTCGAAGCCCCTGATTTTCCGACCCGTGAACACAGCCCTGCGGTTACGTTGAATTTTTCCCGTGAACCTAGCGATCGCACTGTAGGCACGGGAAAAGCCTCCGTGCCTCTAGCGTGGACGGATGACAGTCACGTTATCGTGCCAATAGCCTAAGCGTAAAATATATAATGAAAAAATGCTCTTATTTAAATCAAAACACAAATGTTTTTGTTTAAAGTAGTAGAATAATTTCAGAGCCAGTCCTCTTGTGTCAAGCAATGATATTGCAGAATTTCATACAAATTTTCAAATAAAATTTTCGTTCGAAAAAACTTTTTTTTCTTGGTGCGCGCACGGGCCTCCAGTCGATGCGCGGCCCCTAGGCAGTTGCCTACTCTGCCTAATGGATAATCCGGCCCTGCGGCAACAAGAGTAGAGGCACAGTGAAGTTTTGGGGTATTGACTGACATCTACTTCCGTTGAGTTGAAGCGCTAACCAGTAGCAAATTGTGTCTCCTCGCTGCAGGTTAGCCGAGAAGAACTTGAAAATCCAATGACCGCCTTGTTGACTGTGTACAGTTCCTCGGATACTCCCAATTTCGTGAACTGGATCAGAGAAATTTCGTTAGTTAAAAATTTCGTCGGAAAGTGAGGAGCGCAATAGCCAGCTAAATCATTTGTATGTCTTTACCTTGAATCGGCCTGTTTATGTGTCCATGAAACGTGAACCTCTGAATCTGTGAATTGTTCAGGACTGTTACTTGGAATCCTCCAGAGGCCAACAGGTCGACACGAGTTGCAATTGGAATGGCACCCTCAACACCCACGAAAATATTCGCAGCGGATACCGCAGCAAGGAAAATAACTATTTTCATCGTTGAAGTTTGTCGAGTATATCAAGTAGACCGATGAAGAAAATATGGAGTTAAGAGGCAACTAGTTTGCGTTGATTTATTCAAGTGATGAAGGCACCAGAATGGAGCAGCTTCTATACAAAAAGTGTGTGGATGCGCGGGGGAGTTTGGAATCCACGAGAAACGGACGGCGACACGTGTTGGTCAGCGATACCGTTCGTAGAGCTAATAGGATGTGCGGTTGTTCGAAATCTATCATGGTCAATGATAATTCCTCGTAGACCAATCTGGAGGTTCGGAATTGCACGACGAACAGCCGTTAACACGTAGTGGATAACAAAAGCTGTGGTGAGCATCCGGTTGTTGGGCAATTTGCAAGACCCGATGCATTTATGATCACGAAATAGACTCTGGTTTATTGTAGGTATAAAACAAATACAAAAGCGAGATAAGTTCGTAGGTAGAACTTTGAGTGAATCGATAACTTTAGATTTGAATCTTTATTCGAATCGATTTTTAATCAAGTGAATTTTGGGTCCTTATTCGGATAGTAGTTAAATTTATTTTCACATCATTGATCAATGATCCAAATTGCTGGCGTTGCCATCTCGAAGCCGGAATTACCTCTTCGAGGTAGAAATTTTACACTTTTGAACGGGCTATACCATTTCTGGACAGAGATTTCCTCATTTCGGAGTGCAAAAATGGTATCACTCGTCCAGAAGAAGGAAATTTCTGCCCGGTGCCGGTATAGCGTACTAAAATGACTTTTTTCTGGCGCGCCATATCATTCTGGGAATATTTCCCTATTTTTGGCGCGTCATACCAATACCAATTCTGGTTTGAAATTACCTTTCTCTGGGAGTAAAAAACTCCAACCGGGTTCAACTTCCAAGGGTCATGGTTTTTTTTCAGATTGAAAAAAAATATGGCGTGTGACTAGGGACGATTGTTGATTTGCCACTCGTGTGATTGCTGACAAGCTTCGTACTCGTCTCAATCCCAAAGTTCCGTCCGTCAATGGTTACACGATATAAAATTCATCGAATTACGACGACGAAGATATCCCAAAGGCACATGATTTTTCCAGACGCATATTTGATGGCCAATAGTATATTTTTCATTCGTAAATAATAATCGGGGAAGATTGCATCGTGTATTCATTCAGCGGTGGGCCAGACCAGCTTCTTGTTTCAATATGAGAATATACAGACAGGGCCGGTGATCCCCCTATGGTTTTGGTGGAGTACTCCATACCTTAGAATTGAGCAGGTATGGAAATCCATACTTCAGAATCTTGGCTCACTTTCCACAAAAATAAAATGTACAAGTGGACGTGGCAACCAATCGCCACGACGATACAGTATTCCACAACTTTGTTCCATATCCTGTTTGTTATCAGTTATGTATTCCAAAGAATTCCGCGCAAAACACTGAAAGTGATTAAACCGCAGTTTACAGCTACGATTTACAGCAGTTCCTATCTGCACGTTCATGTGCATCTCACGACTCTCACGTGGCGTCGAAGTGACTTTTGATGCCTTTTCATCAATAAATATTTCTTACGGACAGGCATTAAACGGCACTTGACGGCACGAAAAGAGACGTTTCAAAGATGTCTGTATAATAAACGATATGTGTGAGTGAGGGCAGCGTGCCGATGAGAACGAGCCTAACGGGGCAGACGAGAGATGGCGCTAGGGCGTCGAGTTCCGGAGGGAACGGTGGAACGTGGGTTCCGAACCAAGGAACGTTACGAACGCAGAGAGAAAAAAGCGCGGTTAACGAGAGACGCGAGAGAGTAGAGTCGGGCTCGAGATGTGAGCGAAGTGAGTCGTGTCGAATAAAAGCGAACCTTGTCTAGCGAAGACGTAATAACGAAGGATAAAGGCATTCGGCCGCATAACAGTGTACGTGAGGAAGAGGGAGTGGATGAGAGAAAATAAGGAACCAACAAGACCTGAAATACAGTAGAACCTCCCACACTGCTCCCTCTCACACTGCTGTACCTCCCAAACTGCCGCAAAGAAAACCTCTAACACTGCCAGTTTCTCGATATCCCACCAGGGGCGCAGCGAGAACCCACTCTCCGCGCGCTGAGTGTATAGGGAATAGAAATAACCTCAGAAGGGTTCAGCTGTCATTTGTTAAGATGAAATGAAAGTCACGTGATTGATGTGAAATTGATATCAGTGACGTAGAAAAACTTAATGAAGGGCCTGCCAATCGTGGATTTTCGAATATCGAAAGACGTAATAACAGTTTTTTTTAACAATATTGTTCTGTAATCCAAGGAGGTGCTGCCCCTCGTGGAGAGAGGCAGCACTTCCTTGGATTCCCGAACAATATTGTTGAAAAAAAACTGTTATTACGTCTCGATTTTCGAAAATCCACGATTGGCAGGCCCTTCATTGAGAATTTCTACGTCACTGACATCAATTTCACATCAATCGAATGTGTTTTGGCTGAGAAAATAGCGTTTGAAAATTCCAAGTGTAAATCATATCGAGGTCACGTGACTTTCATTTCACCTTAACTGTAGTAAAAAAAAAAAAAAAACGTGTATAATGTCGATAATTTTCTAATCCGACACATACGAGTTTTCCCTGTATCGGTTGTTCTCAATTTCGTGGTCCAATAATATTTTCTGTATGGCTAGTATACCTGATTGTAAGTAGAAAACAAAATATTAAAAAAAAGAATTAAGATGAAAATAATGGATCGAGAAGGGCGCCCACGTGAAGTTACTACAGCCCTGGTGTTGCGCCATGATTAGCTGGCCAAGAGGTTAGGTTTTGCAGGCACTATGGGAGGTCGTTTCTTCCGAGCTCGGGCAGTGTGGGAGGTTCTACTGTAGTATATTTCGATACAAGTGCGAAAGGTTTGTTTTGAGACGAGTGGGAGGCTTGTCGCCCGAGCAAAGCGGGGGTGACAATCTCACGAGTCGAACAACAACTTTCGCACATCTATCGAACAAAATTTTTCATCACATTATAGCGCCGTGCCTAGCCCTTGGAGCGCCTGGGGCAGGCTGAGAGGAGCCGCCTTTTAAAAATAAATATAGTAGCCTCCAAACCGCAACATTTTTCATTTGCTTCGTAATTTTTCAGATTTTTCGCAGATTTGTCGGACCAACCCTTTCTGAGTTATGATTTTTTTTACCGAAAAGGGGACTAGTTTTGTAAATTTTAAGAAGAAATCAATAAAATTGCATGACTAACGGAAAACAGTCTCCCACCAGCGAGAATGTGGCAAGAATTCTCCTTATATTTTTCCAAGTAGTGATTTTTTTTCCAGCAAACATGATTTCTTGAAGAAAAAGTATTAAAAATGTGTACGAAATAATTTTTTCAGAGTGTATATCCCTGAAACGATTAATCACTCGCTGAAACAACCAATTTGTCACACATCTTTCTCTTGACATGCACTGAATATTTGATCGAATCAACATTTCTTGTAACCGACCACTTGAATTCAATTTTTTTTCCTATCTCACAGTTCAGATTTATGGATGAATAAAAGTATCATTCTATGGATGAATAAAAGTCGCAGGTTTAGAGTTTTCTTGAAAAAAAAAAAATTTCTACTGAGTGAAAAAAAAACTCAAGAGAAATTCTTGACACATTTTCGCGAGTGGGAGACTGTTAAACGTTAATCATATGACTTTTTTGGATTAAAAAAAAAATCATAACTCAGAAAGGATTGCCTGCTCTCTAAATTTGAATCAGTGAAAATTTCACTAATTGAATCAGTGACTTGGTATTTAACTGCAGAAACAGTGACTTGAACCCTTTTTCGCTGGAGTATCAGTGAAGTCCATTTCAGCAGTGATTTTACCACTGCTAAACCAGTGCATAACTTCACTGTTTCGTCAGTGACTTTTGTGACAAACGCTAGGGGCACCGCGTACGCCGAGTCTCTAACCGCCATGGAGGTGCCTGCTAACCGCCAAATCGTTCGCGTTCATATTGTTACGAAGGCTGCTGCAGCCTTACACCCTTTACATAACACGAAAGAGGTGCAGGCTGGTTGCTACGACAACCAGCCTCTACTTTTTAACTAACAGTCTCTTAGGAGATCTGATGCTGTAAACACGTGTCTCAATAAACCGCATTTCCCCATATTTTCCCTTGTCTCGTCTGATTTCGTACCGACGAACCCTGGTGGTAACGGCCAAACGTTACACTGGTGTCAGAAGCGGGATTGTTTCGGTACTGAGATCGTGAGAGCCTGGGACGATTTTGAGATTTTTGGGTGATTGCGACATATACGCCAGTTTTCGGAATCGTAGTGAGAGCCTTTTAAAACTATTCAACGCTACACGCTTACTAGGTATGGTGCGCACACGGAGTGGGACAGAGACGTCCACAGAAGATTTACGATTAGAGGGCTCCCTGCCTGTTTTGCGGCCCCAGCGCGGGCGGATCTTCGGCCAGGCCCGACCTGCACCGATTCCGACCCCAGCTCAGTGGCAGCCGTTACTGAAAATATTGAAGAAGCTTGGCAAGGGACGCCTTCGTGCATGCGAACGAGAACGCGAACACCGTGAACAAGAATTTGAACAACTTCTCCAGCGGATCGAAGGGTACCGCACGGAGATGCTTCAGTTGATCCGGTCTGACCTTCGGCAAGTACGAGACGAAATGCTTGGCCAGATGGTTCGGATGCAGGATGCTTGGTTCCAGAAGCCTCATCGTCACCCGATTCCGACGCCCCGTACGTCCGTAAACCAACAACCACAGGTACCCAAAGTGGTACCAAGGTCAGTGTCATTCACGGGGGGCAATCACATTCCATCACCGTCAGTTTTGAGTCGTTCAGAGTCCAGTGGAGTGGTGTCTATGGAATCACCTACTTTTGCGGTTATGTCGGATGTAGCACTCGATTCTCAGCAATCTTTGACCTCCAATCATAACCAAAACCGGAATATTGACCGTTTAACCAGCCTTCATGATGCTTGCGTCTCAGTAGACCGTGGAAGTCTAAAACCTCTGGTGGTAGAGACACACCGAGAATCAGTTAATAACTTATCCTTTATAGATCAGGAAACTCAGATAGGAAAATCTGATAGGCCAGTCGTCCCAACCACTGCATACTCGACTAGCTCTCATTTAGTAGAACGCGTGGAACCGCGCGCGAGGAATTCACAGACCATAATAAAGTCCACCATTTACAACGGTTCGACCCCTTGGGATATTTTTGAACGTCAATTTCGACTGATAGCTCGCATAAATGATTGGGATTCCCTCGAAAGAGCCGTGATGTTGTCTGCATCTCTCAGAGGACCGGCCTTGGATGTCTTAGGTTCTCTTTCAGATTCCGATGCTGAGAATTTCGAAGCAATTTGTGCAGCATTGAAACTTCGGTTCGGGGAGTTGTCCAAATTGTGGTTCTCACGATTTGAAGAGCGGTGTCAAGGCCGAAATGAGCATCTGGCTGCTCTCGGACAGGATCTCGAGCGACTTATTCGACTCGCTTTTCCTGAATGTGATGCTAAAAGTTTGGACCAATTAGCTTGTTCGAGTTTCATGAATGCCATCTCAGATCCAACTTTAAAATACTCATTAAAAATGGCCAGTCCCTCTTCCCTTCGCGAAGCTATCGCCAAAGGATTAGAAATGGAAGCTTTATTCCGAGAAGACTCTGACTCGGTTCAGTCTCGTCAAGAAGGGGAACTACATTCGTTTACTCGTTCGATAGGAAACACTCCCAGCAGCCAGTCTCATCCAGATATCTTTGCTTCGTTCGATAGTTACAGAAGGAATCGGTTCTCCAAAACCTGTTCATTCTGTGGAAAGAAAGGTCATGGGACCAAACACTGCTTCTCTTTGAAAACGGATTTGGACGCTTCGAAAGTTCATCAACAAGGAAGTGAGACTTCCTGGTATCGTAGATCGAGAAATATCCCGAATAGAAATAAATCGTCATTCTTCACGGCAGTTAATCACCCACAACATTGAGTTTCTGATCTGTTCGTTTTGTTCGATGTTTCCGGTGAAATCTGGATGCTACTTAATGTCTATCTACATATGTTTTTGGGGTTTCATTTTGGAATTGAGAAAGCTGTATACTGTGTGGAGATTGAAAATAATGAGTTCAGTTTTAGCCACCCTTGGAAGTCAGCATTTCAGATTTGCCCAGCTGTCGCCTTTTGAAGATTGCTTGGTCCCTACGAGGCTACAACGATTTGGATGGAGACACCCCCCCCCATCAGCGGATTTGCCCTGCATTTGTCCTATTTGCGGTGATCTTCGGTGTTCAGGACACCTTGGAAGTGGCCTCGCTTCGACCCACGACCTTGCCTTGTTGCTGTTTATGACGAACCACCTTGATGCGGACTTTTGCAACCCCTTGCTCCCGACGACGCATTCGCTGTTAGACTCTTCCTCACGGTTGAATCCTTGGATTACCCCAGCACCTTGGTGGCCACAAGCGTCGAAGATACGCACGTGTCATTGTATTTATCAAATGCCTTACTTACGATCCCTGTAAACACGTAGAGTCACCTCAGGGTGCTCGGCCGCTTTCTCGAGTCTTTCTATGGTTTTCCTCGAGAGCGAAGGCGAATGCCGAGTGGAGTTGGCGAGAGTCTTTGAACGTACGACCATAGTCGCGACTCTCTCCGTAGAGCACCCTACACGTCTTGGGAGCATTCCTCCCAATTCAACACTTACATATTTCGAATCTCTACACGTCGTTCAAGCAGTTTGTCGATTAATCCGAGTCGGGACGACTCTTGTCACAGGGGGGGATAGTGTTACGAAGGCTGCTGCAGCCTTACACCCTTTACATAACACGAAAGAGGTGCAGGCTGGTTGCTACGACAACCAGCCTCTACTTTTTAACTAACACAGTCTCTTAGGAGATCTGATGCTGTAAACACGTGTCTCAATAAACCGCATTTCCCCATATTTTCCCTTGTCTCGTCTGATTTCGTACCGACGAACCCTGGTGGTAATGGCCAAACGTTACAATATGTTGCGTGCTGATTTGGCGTCGGTTCAACTACCAGTGAACTACGTGAACTGTTCAGTAAAAATCATAACGTAAGTACACATGCGGATTTATAAAATTCTCCACAATGTGGCTTGTTAGTTGCAAATAATCAATGAATTGTGTGAATATTGCTGTTCACTGTCTTACATTGAATTCCTTATACTTTTGGTAGGTTAGGTTTTCTTACTGCGTCCAGTCTTGGCTCGCTCCGACGAGATGGGAAACGGAGAAGTTTCATCTGCGTTAATAGGAGTCTGTTTTTTCTTTACTTGCAATAAAGACTCGCGAAACAAAAATGTGTTGAATATACCATATTGTCTTTCCGTTTCGAGAATATCTTCAACCGGATGAAATATATATAAGAACCAATAATTTTCGCTGATTCAATCAGTGAAAATTCCACTATTTGAATTGATTCAAATTGACACAGTGATTCAAATTCACTGGATAAATTAGTGACTTTTCACTGATTTCTAGTGGTATACTTATAACTGGAGGCATCAGTGACTATTCGCTGATGATCAGTGACTATTCACTGATTCAAATTTAGAGAGGTGTATAGCAAATCGCCAGGATATGAAAGTAGAAACTTTTGAAAATTAGTCACGTTGTTTACGACGCTCCTGTATCCCAATCAATTCCGATATCTAGCTACATAACAATCTCCGAAGAGATTTCGGATTCCGTGAAACAACGTGTAGCTATAAAATTTAAATCTACAGATCTTGCGTGTAACGCAAGCATCCGAGGCATTGAAAATGTCCCCTGTCATATCGTCTTTGTGCATTATATTTCAACTATCTTTTGTTTCGTTTGTTTATCTTTTGTTTCGTTGCATTTGGATTTGCTACATTTGGATCATTTTCAATAAAAAAAATAAAAACACAAATAATGGATGCTGGTACAAATTCCGAACGGTCAAAAACAGAACGGCCGATATCTCGATTTTTTTTTCATACGAATCTAAAAATCACTTAACATTAGAATAACGATTTTTTTCTTATCGACGTGCCGAAAAAATCGAATGGCTGTATCAGCGAAATGGTTATTTATTTGAACGTTGATTCATTTTTTCTAGAAATTTATTATGCGGTGATTAATATTCCGGGAAAATAGATTTGACTTCTTTTGAACCGTCGATACCTATTGTGACGCATTTGATATTTTGCAGGTCCGCAGTTGTGACCCAATAAGAGAATTTATTTTCGCTCTAAATCGGTTTCAAACTTGTTGAATTCGTAATTTTTGTTTTTTATATATTCTGGCCTATCCTTATATTATGACCCATTTGACATTTGGAATTGTTTTTAATTTCACTTTTAGATATTTCGCCCGTTATATTTTTTTTGTGGATCGGAATTTCGACTGCGGGCACTCTTGTGACTCAAGTTATTGCGAATTCGATTCAAAACAATTCGCTCTCTGTTTCCGAATTTCATCTGATCTGTGGAAGAGGAATTTATTCTTTGCTATACATTATTTGGATAATGCTGTACAAAATCGCGAATTTCACGTTGACGTATCCAATATTTTCCCACTTGTTTCGCAACCGTCGAGCCTCAGAATTCATGGCTATAAGCTGGATCCACTCAAACCATTGGTGCTCAACGAGCGTAACGCTTTTTTGTGACATTTTTCGTGAAATTTGATATCTAGACCCCTATACTGAACCAGTGGTGCACTATTACCCCGAAAACGGAAGAATTTTCAATGCTAATAGCACCGGTTCTGCATTTCCGGTGAACTCCGTCTCTCGCTCCGTCTTATTCTCAGACATACCTCGCACGGTAACAGCAAGAGGAAATAATCAACTGGGTGCAAACGTACTCGTTAATAAACGACCTTTGTAAGACCGCGTCACAAGATCACCGGTCAGCCACATCCTGGCCATGTACTCGACGGATGATTTTTCCAAATAATTGACCAACCCGACGCGATTGACGTGAATTGCGAGAACGAAAATTGTCTTTGATATAGGCAATCTGGAAAAAAAATTAAAAAAATGTTTCAGACCAAGAACCACGACCAAAAAAATTACGAACCGAATCAAAAATGTTGTGGTCTGAGGGCTAGGTGAATTGACGTGGACAGCTCCATATGCTTCGGCTGTACATGAAAAAATAACGTAGCGACAAGAATCAAGTAATTTCTATTAAAAACTAAAGCTGGCCGAAGGTAATGAAAATTCGTGATATTAAAAAAAAGATCATAACTCCTCCCAATGAGCTAAGCCCTTAATGAAACTTGTGCGAATAAGAGTTTGTGATTTTTTTGGAACTATTCGAGAAAAAATCAGCCGTATCGAATCGAAAAATATGCAGTGGCCGGAAATCATGGTTGAATTTCTTTGCAAAAGAAAACAAAACCACGTACATTTTGAGCAAAAGACAACCGAAATCCGTCTAATGGTTGAAACGTTGCGGTCCTTTGTTCAGAAAACGAAATTTCGAGATTCGTAAAAATGGGTTGTCTTAAAAAAATTAGAATCGCTGTACAGAGACACACAACATTTTCAGAACAAGATGAAGGAAAAAGATCCTATTAAATTCGTCGAAGAATCACATATATCTTTTCTTAATCGTTTGAATTTTCCCTCCCGACCTTGCTGGGCGATTTGAGATAGAACCGGCCATAGGTCGATCGAAAAAAAAACCTACATGGGCTACATCGATGGCGCCTTTTCGGCACGGCGCCTGGGGCGGTTGCCCCACTTGCCCCACCCCTAGGCACGGCCCGGCGGACCTAAGAATGACCCTCGAAGATTCGTCACGAATTCTGAATTATCACCCTGTATTAATGACATCTTTGGAGCGTCTCTTTCGTGACGTCAAGTGCCGTTTTAATGTCTGTGCCGTAAATAATATTTATTGAGGAAAACGCATTAAAAGTCACTTCGACGCTACGTGAGAGTCGTGAGATGCACATGAAAGTGCATATAGGAACTGCTGTAAATTGTGGTAAACTACGGTTTAATCACTTTCAGTGTTTTGCGCGGAATTCTTTGGAATACATAACTGATAACAAACAGGATATGGAACAAAGTTATGGAATAATGTATCTTCGTGGCGATTGGTTGCCACGTCCACTTGTACATTTTATTTTTATGGAAACAAAAGTGAGCCAAGATTCTGAGGTATGGATTTCCATACCTGCTTAATTCTAAGGTATGGAGTACTCCGCCAAAACCATAGGGGGATCGCCGGCCTCCGAGGTGGCAACGCCAGCAATTTGGATCATTGATCAATGATGTGAAATAGTATATTATGCACCACGGGAAGGAAGCAGGCGATTTTTGGCGAGCGCGGATTTTGCAGAACGAGTTGCAATTCGAGGGCGCCGAAGGCGCCCGAGAGTGAAAACGAGTTCTGCAAAATGCGCGAGACAAAACGCCTGCTTCCTTCCCATGGCACATATGTTATTTTCTACCACATATGCATTAAAAACGAGAGAAAGTGAGGTTAGAAACACGAGAACGGTGTTCTCCACTGGGGGCAGCACTTTCTTAGTTTATTTCATCGTTACCATGGTTACGAGAGGTTTTTATCCCTGCTGCCAAAGTTTTTATCCCTCTTGACAAGTTTTTATCCCGCTTGACAAGTTTTTATCCCGGTTTATTGCCCCGGTCAGAAAACTGTGGCTTCCATCCTGTTAAGGAGGGCAAAAAACACGAGTTTTTAATGCATGTGTGGTAGAAATAAATTTATTCGAGTGTTATTCTTATGCAGAACATTCATTCCGACGACGCTCGTTCACAATTATACATCTTCGAAATGTGATCATTCAAATAGAAATTATTCAACATATTGGTTATACAGGATATCCGAATAAGGACCCAAAATTCACTTGATTGAAAATCGATTTGAATAAAGATTCAAATCTAAAGTTATCGATTCACTCAAAGTTCTACCTACGAACTTATTTCGCTTCTGTACTAGTTTTATACCTACAATAAACCAGAGTTTATTTCGTGATCATAAACGCATCGGGTCGTGCATCCACTACGTGACAACGGCTGTTTGTCGTGCGATTCCGAACCTCCTGATTCGTCTACGAGCAGTTATCATTGACCATGATAGATTCCGAACTCCCCCGCGCATCCACACACTTTTTGTATGAATGCTGCTCCATTTTGGTGCTTTCATCAGTCGACTTGATATACTCGACAAACTCCAACGATGAAAATAGTGATTTTCCTTGCTGCGGTATCCGCTGCGAATATTTTCGTGAGTGTTGAGGGTGTCGATCTAAGTCCAATCACAGTTCATATCGAGTTGCTGCGGGCTGGAGGATTCCAAGTTGTAGTCCCGAAGATTCCCAATGTTAGGATTCTCGCGTTTCATGCAAACATAGGCACGCCGATTCAACGTAAAGACATACATACAAATGATTTAACCGGTCATTGCGCTCGACACTTTCTGACGAAATTTTTAACTAACGGAATGTCTCTGATCCAGCTCGCGCATCTGGGAATATCGTAGGACATGCAAACATAGAAGATCACGATCTATGGATTTACCATTGCTCCTGGGCTAACCTGCAGCGAGGAAACACAATTTACTACTGGTTTGCGGTTCAAGACAACGGACATAATCGTCAGACAATACCCGAAAACTACACTGTGCCTCTAATCTTGTTGCCGCATGGCCGGATTAACCATTAGGCAGAGTAGGCAACTGCCAAGGGGCCCCGCATTGACTGGGGGCCCGTGCGCGCACCAAGAAAAAGAAAAGTTTTTTCGAACGAAAATTTTATTTGAAAATTTTTATGAAATTCTGCAATATTATTGCTTGACACAAGAGGACTGGCTCTGAAATTATTCTACTACTTTAAACAAAAACATTTGTTTTTTGATTTAAATAAGAGCATTTTTTCATTTTATATTCTAATGATTACAATGTATGGATATCATCAATATCGATAGGTACTACGGCATCGGTATATTGCCCGTATCGATACTGAAGCCTTCAATACGTATCGATACGAAATATCGATACTTTTACATGTATCGCCCATCCCTAGGCCCTGCAGCAGGCAAATAACGTGTCCCTTGTGACACCATGCCACCACAAGAGGTGAAATGGGAAATCCTGAGGATTGAGCCTGTCAAAATTTATTACTTATTCCATTATAAGTTTGGAAAAATTGTACGTTTTTCCATAAACAAATAAAATATATGCTTGTAAAATGTATAGACTGTGATTAGAACCTCAAACTGTTTAACACATCCTATAATATTTACGATCATATAAAGTTGACGAAGAACAAGCTCCACGTACTCCTGAAACGAAACAGAGAACAGTGTAAGTACAATTGAATTTTCATCTTGTTCTTGTGTTGAAATGGTGAGTGATGAAACGAATACACGAGGTTCCAGTAGATTTTCTTGGACACTTCTGCGATCGGATTCTTTTCGGTATGTGAAAAGAACTGGATGTTCACGAGATAAGCTAGCTATGATCCAATTCCTGCTGTATAATATGAAATCGAGGAACTTTTCTATGGAATCCGAGAGGCCCCATCAAAATTTAAATAACTGGGTTGTAAAAAGCGTTGACCTGTTATTAATTATTTACACCACGAGCCACCGCTTGGTAGTCAGTTATTACGATCGGTGTTGTCTTTCTCCAACCAACTTTGCCAAAAAAAAAATTCAATAATCAAACCGCAAGATAGGTTCAAGTTCAAGTTAACAAGAGTACGGCAGAGATTCGGTGTGAGTTGATGAACGGTGAACAGAAATTTACAAACACAATATCAAAGCTTCAACAGTTTGACCAGTTCGTACTCGTCGCACAGGATTGAAGAGTATTTTCAATACAAGATTGCGAAGATGACACGCATATGTTGGCGATTGTGACAAGGAAAAAATGAAGCGTGCAACTAGTAATACGAACAGCTGCGAGCGTTCCGGGTTCAAACCCCGTCCAGGTCTTGAAGAAGCGAAAATTTACAGCGAACTCAATATGAAACCCTGAGAATGCACGAACAAGTTAACATACCGATTATCCCAGACTTGATTAAAAAGCTTACTATTAACTTTAACAACTCCGTGAAGCAACATGAAAATATCCAACTCCGCAAGACAAATCCGTTCACCCATTCAAAATGGGCGAAATCTACAAATAAGAGATTTCTACGAGGAATTAACCCAGATTAAACCGAATAGCCTTAAGATCGGCTCATCACCCGCCTCAATATGTTCACCCATCTCATTCAGCCATAATTACTCTTTCTGTAACCATTACGACCCTGGGTTTTTGCTATTCTTTGTTCCCAACTCCCAATCTCATACCACACGATATCTTGAGTCCTTGAAAAATTCTAAACATTATCTGTATAAATATAATCAAAGGCCCCCGGACTGTCAATTATGATGCTGAAAATCCTGTACTTCTGTATATACGCAATTAAAAATAAAACTTGTTCAAATTCAAAAAGTCGTAGCTCTGTCGGTAGCGTGTCTGCTTCCGAATCCGACGATCGTCGGTTCGATCCCGGCCCATGTTCAACTTTTTTTCGTTTTACATCGTTGAATGTAATCGTGTAACAAATGATATGATAAATTATGAATTTAAGGCCTTTTAAGGGTCACGTCTGTTTTACCAACCGAGTAGCATTTTATTTTCTCGCCGTTTCTCGTCTCGATGGAGTCACTGATTATCTTAGAATTAGTTTCAGATTATTTCTAATTTTTTTACACACCGCGCGCTGGTCCCTAGAAGATAAATCAGAGCAACCCGAATTAATAAACGATTTATTTCCAAAAAGCAGCAAAAATCAACTGTAGCCGCCATATTGACTATACACCGACACGATAAAAGTATTATGGCATTTCCGGCATTTCCACTTGACACACGATGATAAACGAACCAGCGCGCGGCGGCTGCTATCTTCACGAAACTTGTGATGTCACTCTCGAATTGATCTAAAAAATAATCGCGACAAACAAGGTCATTCTAGTCATGAAGAGTATGAAAATAGTCGAAAAATTCGAATGAACCGTACAGTGTCAACCGCGTTGAAGTTATTCAGGTTCTTTGAACTCCTATGATTGATGGAGTGCTGACAGCATGACGAAGCACAGCACGATCGTCAGTAATTGCTCCCGATTCCGCACATCGCTCAATGTAGGTGCCATCAGCTTTTCCCAAAACTACATATTCTCGCCGTAACGATCATACTCAATTCCAAGTGTCGCATCGTTGACTCCGTTTCCTATCCGCAGATAGTTTTTAGATGAAGAGTATGGCTCCCAAATGGTAACGCTGCTGTTCGAATCATCCGGAATGATTGGCGTTCTGAAAACACAATCGATCGAATCAAATGTTTGTTCAAAATTACCGTGCTGGGATTCGTATCAGCTGCTTTGTGCTGCAGCTCACCCATTGATCATGGTGTCCACCATCGTCCAATCAACCTCACTATACTCGTAATCAGGCGATCCGAAAGCATCATATAAATTCTCAAGGAGATAGAGAGTTTCGTCACCGTGAGTAACAGCCGATGTGTAATTCGTGGAACCACCACTGTAAGAGTAGGTGTAGCTGAAGACTCCCCGGTACTCAAAGCAGGCGAAGTACGGGGAAAAAATCCCGAAGTACACGGGATTTTTTGCAGAAACCATGTGTTGCTGTACCGAGCTGTACTCAGGATAGCAGAAATGGCCCTCACCTAGCAGCTCTGTCAGGTTTTGTAACAACTGAAAAAAGTTCGGTGAAAAATCCAAAGGCTAGCGAATGGTTTACTAATGGCGAATCACATCACGAGGACGTTACTCTTACGATTAACTCCGAATCGTCGTCATGAAGAACGTTCTTCATGGACGCATTCAAAGTCCGGACTCAGATTAACTTCGACTAACTCACCACCCTTCTATCAGCGTTCAGATCGTTAAGGTAGTGTGATTTCAAAGCCGCAGTGAAGGTCGCTTCATCATCAACTGCATTCGAGTATCCGAAGAGATGACGCAAGATGAAGTCGATTTTGGACAGAAATTCTTCGAACAAATCCGCATTTTCGTAAAACACTGTGTACAAAAATTAATTGATGATTCGAAAACATGAGTGCAATATCGATACCAATGATGAATCCATTCGGCATTTTGGAACTCTATTTTCCACTGCATGATAATACTGTGTTGATAATTACTTGTAGTTTCAAGAAGCCCTTCGGTTTCAGTTACAAGCGTTATCCAAGGGACATCGCGAAATTTCCCGGCGGCGAAGAGGTTCGCGGGGGTATCGGTGAGAAAAGCGCCTTCAATTTCCGGTTCGATGGTCGGATACCATACCGTACTCGGTATCGACTGTGCGATTCACATAGACGTCTACCGGTATCATAGATTCAGCATTGAGTGCCGAACCACTCTTTGTGATAATTCTATGAAAAAGGCCTGTGGATGAATCAGAACAGTAGTCGGGACAGTCGTACGGTACCGAGGGTGGGGTTCATTAACACCTTCGAACAAGTTTAGTCTCACCTTCGTTTGTATCCGACAAAGCCAGGTAACTGATACTCATGGCACCTGAACTGGCCCCAAATAAAGTGACTTGGCTTGGATCGCCACCAAAATACTTGATGTTTTCCTGGACCCATTTCAGAGCCAGAACAATGCCCTTAAAGCCGTAATTTCCGGGTGACACCTCATCCCCGGTTGTCAGGAATCCCAGCGGTCCGAGACGGAAGTTGGAAATGACGAGCACTATATCCTTATCGAGAAGGAAATCGGAATTATATCCCACATAACGATTGGATCCTGTTTTGAATCTTCTTCCAAATAAGAATATGGCGACCGGCAGTAACGTTGCATCGCCGTTGGTGGAAAGCTGCGAAATCAAGTGGAAACATCGCCAATTTCAAGTCTGCCTGCTCAATGGCTGCTGTTAATATCGTATCAGTCTTATCACCCTCGGAGTGTACACGTTGAGATTCAAACAGTCTTCATCGAGAATTCCGTTCCAGCTACCCGCTGCTACAGGAGCCTTGAACCTGTTGACAAAAATGTGTTACTTTCATATTCTTTTCATAAATATTCCAAATTTCACTCTCATATAGGTACGTGATTTGTTGAACAGATCTTAGATCTCCAATCGGCTTCAGATTCAATTTCCCTGGGATACCTATACCTGTATATATTATACCTATATATGTAAGAACCCCTTATAAAGAGATTGAAGATATGATTGAAGATTATACACAGCCAAATTTTGTATTGCACTGATTTAGTTATAAAATCTTCAACCAAAGATTTCTTATGTACGTATTACGAGATTGTCGAGAGCGTGCTTCAAGCACGATTAGATAGTTCGTATAATTCGATAGCATTTCGGAAGACCGTGATATCTCAATTTGTCGAAGAAGAACGTGACGTCTTGACCAGGGACCAGATTTTCATTCTCCAAATTCAATACCTAATTATTCCAATATGATTTTCTCATTCATTCAATACCTATTTGTGATATAAGATGTAATATTATCAGAGTTTGAGGATATTTGTTGTAATGAACGAATCCATGAGAAAAAATCGCAAAAAGTAAAAAAGAACAGAAAAAAAAACTGCCGTCGACTTTATCTCTGATTCCCTAATATTCCGTATTAGCTACTCTTGATTGCGTCTAATCTGAATATTCGATGGCCGCGTGCAAAAACTCCAAGCAAATCCCGAGATAGCCAGTTTTTTCACGTGAGCTATAATAATGAGAATAAATGTATCCTTGGTTTATGGAGGCGGTAGAAGCCACGATAAAACTGTTTATAATAACCATAATCCTCCTGAATGATTTTTATTAATTTTATAGAGCAATAGTCGTAAAGATTCAGAGATCTCATGATGAATCTTCAATATGTTCAGTATTTGTCTCGCGGGATCAATTATCATTCTATCAATAACTACTAAAAGAAAGTCTACAATTCAAACAGAAGAAGTTGAAAAAAGAAAAGAAAAAGATCACCGGTCATTCAGTTCATCATGTAGTAAAGAAAAGGATAAGAAAAATGGTATAGTTATGCCTACTTCAGCCGCACTATCAGAGGGAGAGAAGATAATTAATAACCACTCTCCACAGGGTTTCGCATTGAAGAAAACTAATCTGTGTGTGAATCAACATTATTTATTATCGAGACTGTATTCATATTTGAATGCATTTCGAACGAGAGTACAAAGATACAATATAAAATATGTGTAGTAACAATTACTGGGATACTTTCTACACTATAATTTGTTGGAAAATTCAACAATTATTGAGTAAAAAAATATGTAAATCTAAACAAGTTTAGTTTTAATACAGTTGTCGATACTGCTACTTATTGTTAGTTCAAGTATAAAAAGATTAATGGAACTTAAAAATTACAAAAATTTCATTCCAATTGTAATAAACATGAGCCACTAAGAAGTTGAAGTGAAACATGTCAAGCCTCCATACAATATAATATGAAATATTTAAGAGCATGCTGGAGTCAGGCTTTACCCACCGTACCCGGTTTTCTTCCGAAGATTTATATTGCAAAACTTCTTTATTTCATGCACTAATAGAGACAGGAAATGGTTTTCTGCACAAAATGATAATTGTCGATGTCAACGAGCGAAACGCCCAACATGGCCGCGACCACCAGTTCACATCGACAATTATCATTTTGTGCAGAAAACCATTTCCTGTCTCTATTAGTGCATGAAATAAAGAAGTTTTGCAATACATATAAATCTTCGGAATTCAATACAGAATTGCGCTATTAATTCCTTTTCCACGTTCGTGACGCGTAGGCTTTGCTATCAGTGAAAACAAGTGAAAACCGGGTACGGTGGGTAAAGCCTGACTCCAGCATGCTCTTAATATTAACTAACGAGACCGAAAGAGAGGAAAAGTGGAGAAGAAAATTATCAAGTGACGACTTTTTATGCTACTGAATTGTCGATTTTTTTTTCAATTTGCCCCCTTTTCAGAGGGGCTTCCAACGGGGTGGAAGACTAGTAGGGGTGACTTGGAACTCCTCACGTGCTCTTCAGATGGACCATCTCTCGCCATTCAATCATTTCCACGATTCCTGCATTTTGGTCTCATTTTGAAGAAACTTTGAGAGCCGAAGACCTGGCTCGTATCACCAAGCTGCAGGTAGAACCGGAGGACCATCCGTGAGTAATTCGGGACTATAGGAAAGAAGTTGTACGATCAAGCGTACCACGGCATGGACCATGGATCTTCCTGAAAATTGAAAAAAGAAACAAAGGTAATTTATATCTCGTTTCAAACATTGATATTCTCGTATAATTGTGATAAGACTTGTAGGGAAAAGTGATGGTGATACTAAACGAGACAGAATAAAAGGTCCCTAGCAATTTTTTCTCCTTCTTCGCGCGGAAATCTTGATGAATAAAAATAGTAGCAAAAATGGTATATTCTCAAAAAACATTATCTTTCACCATTTGATTCAGAGCGTTATGCATTACATACTTGAAAAACCACTAATTCTCGTCCGAATTTTAGTCACGGAAAAATGATTGTTTGGTCAGGAAAAGTCGAGGATTTTTTTTTCACTCTTCAAAGTGGTGTAAAATCCATGAAATATGAATGAACTGAAAAGAGAGAGTAGAGATGATTGCTGTATACCTTGTGGGCCAAATTGCTCGAAATCGGGCCAGACTTTGAGGGTCAAGGTTGTAGTAATGCCCGCTCATCACCTTCGGCCAAATGTACTCGCGGAACCGCGCCCTTAGGCCGTTACCAGTCCGTCCGGCAAGCACCTGGAAGACATTTTAATTTTATTCAATATTTTCTGGCCAAGTTTCGAGAATGTTTGAAACATGAATTAATCACTATGACAGTTGCTAATAAATTCCATGCAATTCCGCCTAATCAGTGAAGGACACTGATACCAAACTTCTTTCTTTCGAAAAAGTTAATACCCGTTCAGCTTCGTTACCCAATCTGCTCGTTGTATGATTTTTTTTCAGTTCTTCGAATCAACTTTTTCGAAAACAGATTGTTTCGAGTTATAGCTTCAAATTCAATCACATACTGATGTACATTTTTTTAAATCAACAGAATGTCTAAATAGGAAGAAAAAATAATAATAAAAGGCTTGGATTTTACGGCACATTAAAAAAATCAATATTAGTACCGTTGACGTTACGGCCAGTTGGAAAAGGTCAGTTTTCTATAAAGATTTTGAAAAATTGACAAATTCATGAAACCACCAGAGGATGGATGGATCAGAAACATGATCAGAAAACGGCCAAACACGTGTTAACTTGTTTTCCACAAATAATAATAACAATAATAATAATAATAAAATCTATAGATCTTGCATGTAACGCAAGCAGCTGATGCATTGAAAATGTCCTTCGTTATCTTAGTTTTCGTGCATTTTTTCATCTGAATCTCTGAATTTACATGCTGCGCTATTATTATTGCCATCTATGATTACACTAAGAATCATTATGTGCACAGTGAAATCTACATCACCTAAATGTCCCTCGTTCTATTGTTTTTATTCTTTTATTATTTATTTCTTCAACTTTTCATTACGCACTTCCGTTGCATTGCTTCCGTTGCATCGCTTCCGTTGCATCATTTCAAGATTTGACCCCACAGACCTCACTACTGACCCGAAAACGGAAGCATTTTCAATGCTAATAATAATAAAAATGTAGGTGTTCAGGGGTTCTATACGTACCGCATCATTGGCCCGCGCCTCTTCCCAAACAGTAACTTTGTTGGCTTCACTGATCTTGTTCCGGTGTACCAAATACTGCACAATTCGTGCATCCTCGTACGGCATGTACCTTCCGCGACTATACGAACGATGTGGACGCTGCGGTGTTTGAGCTGGTACTCCTGCACCAGCAGAAACAGGAGCAAGAGCAGGAGCAGGAGCAGGAGCAGGGGCAGGAGCAGGAGCGGGAGCAGGGGCAGGAGCAGGAGCAGGAGCAGGAGCAGGAGCAGGAGCAGGAGCAGGAGCAGGAGTAGGGGCAGGAGCAGGAGCAGTAGCAGGAGTGGGAGCAGGAGCAGGAGCAGGTTCGGGCTCGAGAGGTTGGACAGCACGTAGGTACTTGACAGGAACGTGAAGGGCTTCCAACTTCTCCAGCCGCGCGCCGTGAGCGTGCTGCAACTGCAGTAACTGCTGGCTTGTCTGCTGCTGCAACTGCAGTAGCTGCTGGCTTGTCTGCTGCTGCAACTGCATTAGCTGCTGGTTCGTCCGCTGCTGCGTCTCATGCATCCGTTGGTTAGACTGATGCATCTGCTCGTTACTCTGCTGGATTTGCAGCAGGATCATCATCATCGGATCTTTATCCGTCTGCTCCTGTTTAACTATTCAATGCAAGAATAAGATGGGATTAGGACTCCTGATCTATTCTGACCCAGTAAATGAAATATTCGAATGAACACCATGGAGAATAAGTCTGCACGAGAAAAAAATTAATAAATATGGTTTGACTGAATAAATATGTTAACTTGACTATCATCAAGTAAATATCAAGTATTTACCACAGCCAACTGATGTTTGGTTGGTTCTAATGAATACTTGCTTTTTAATTGTTAATTGTTAATTCAAGTAACCGATTTTTTTAGTAAACCAATTTTTTCTTTTTCTGTGTAGGTTGCGAACCAGTGTTTGCTGTTTATATTTCTTACCTTCGCGAGGGAAACGGAGTGAGCGGATGTCGCTGATTTTGGGGAGCTGCCACAGCATTCGGTGCTCAAGTATTCTTGAAAAAGTAGATAGCATGTGAAATCAAATTTCATCAATGTTCATCGATACCGTTTTCTTGGATTGTTAAAATTGAGAATGATCAAAGAAAAGGAAAATAAATGACTGAAATGAGGGGGTCAGCGTGAAAAAGCATTTTTTCTTTTTACTATTCGAATTGCAAGAGTCACTTTCACCCTTTTTGCACTCACCCCCTCAATTGTTCAACATTTTTGATATGCAGATTAGCAACCTCAACCCAAAAACGTAAACGAGTGCCGACATGTGAAACACAAGAAAAAAATATGAATATAGTAATCACATACTCATCGTCGTTGCTGAGTGTAATGATTTCATCCGTTTTCATCTCGCTCATCTTTGGTTCTCCTGGAATTGAAAGAATAATTAATTATACAATTTTCTCTAATTTATTGGAGTGACAATCGACTCTGATGCGACTCGAATAAAGAATCATTCGATTGTAACAATGTTTGAGAAACGCAATTTTTTTTTTTTTTTTATATTCCACTGATAGAAGATGGATAATTTTTGTGTTACATGAATGGAACATAAAAGGCGGAGATTTTGGTCTCAAACTTTCTTAAGGGGGGTTTTGAAATATCATTAAAATGACTGCTGTGCCAGTTTGAACTCAGTCAAGAGTCTGAATGTTGGCTGGAACCGTCAAACAAGATCTCACACACTTCTGAACCAATCCCACTGTTTAAAAATCTGATTTCTCGATCCTAGCTAACTTCATACTGTTCATTCGTTAACAATTCACCCTGTGTATCAAGAGAGCAGACAAAATCTCACCTTCGTTAGAATATATTCTGTACGAGAAAAAGAATCCCTTGGTCCGTCACAGTGGAAGATCTTTTGGGACCAATTCGGGGCTTTATAATTTCGTACTGGTCTCCACACAACCGCGTACTTCGGGACTCGATGAATGAAAGACAGTAGTTTAATATCGTTAGACGTGCAGAGGTATGCGGCTGGATGTTGTTAAAACTGCATGTCAGTAATTAGTTCCATTGTGTGTAAAACTGATGTGAGTCGCAGTTAGCTATTTCACACTCGCACACGTCCTAGTAACATGAGACGCTGCCTGGTGGTGTCGGTGACTTTTGACTGACATGACAGACAGACGTTCCTCAATCATCCTATGACTACCTTGATTATAATCGTAAGCCAAACTTGATACATTTTTATTAATTTTGTACCTGGCGGAATAAATTGACTAAAGATTATGGCGAAGACATATTCAAGAGTATAATATAATTGACTTGCCGTTTCTATGTTTCCAGAGAAAATAGGAAGTATTGTCATCACCCTGAAAATACAAAGCTGAAAGAGACAATCGAAATCTTATCAAAATTGATACTCGAAGGTTTTTTTAACCACTGATCAAGAATCTAAGGTCAGATTTGCAAAATTTAAAATAACGACGAAAAGTATGAGAGATAAAAAAAGAACACAATCATAAAGGTAACAAAACGCTGGAAGAGATCATAAATATCGATCAACGATCAACGATTTATTGCATTGATAACTAATCTACGAATTGAAAAAATACATTTAATAAATTCAACACTGTATACATTATATATTAATTACATTCAATTTTGATTTTTTATGACAGATAAAATATAAACTATTTATGGAAATATTATTGATAATACTGATGATAACATATTCACGAGAACGAAACATGATGGTAATAACAGTATGGTTGGTATGGTAATAATGGTATATTCACCGATCCGTTCAAGGAGCCTGGAACACCCTGAAAAAAAAATGGAGTCGTTTATTTCACTCTTGTCGCGACATTCAGTCATTGAATTCTTGGAGTGTCCTCTCTATATCTTTAGGCTCACAAGACTCGTATTTTGATAATCAGCGTTCAGGCAATCTGAGCAAAGGTTATATAAAATTCGAGGATTCGGAGATGTGAACTAATTGTTGGACAAAATACGTACGAAGAGAAAGAGAAACGAAATATAACATTCCTGCATACCTTCCGGGCCAAAGTCCGCTAAATTTCTGCAGAATCAGTGGGTCTTCGGTGTATTTCCCTGCCATCACTTGTGGCCAAATATATGCCCTGAAACGGCTCTTCAAGCTTGGTACTGTTCGTCCGGCGAGTATCTGGAAAATAATCTAATTCTACATACTCATCCTTACTGAAAATAATCATGTATTGAATCATATGATATTATGAGATAAGTTAGTAGGTACGTCATTTACGATATGATTTATCTTGTAAATCCTGACAAATATGTAAGGAATCATTTAAGTAATCGTAAATAAATATTGTACTAAAATTCATATGATCAATCATAGAATGTATCATGTAATTTTTTTATATTATCTATGACGAGTTATTCCTATATGATTTATTATTTAATTTCTCATATACCGGGTGAATTCCTAACTACTTGTTGGTCTGAAGTTGGCTAGAATCGAAAAATGACTATTCGGACACTTCAATTGGTTCAGAAATATCCGAAAGCTTGTTTCCAACAAAGCTTTGCCAACTTCAGATCAACGAGTCGATAGGAATTCACCCTGTACATGATCAAATTCACAAGATGGATCATACGATAAATGACGTGCTGATTTCGTTCATAATATGATATCATTCATCTCATGAACATTTTCGGTACGGATGCCAAGTGATGGATGATCATTCAGACGGTTCATGAAACACGTCCATTGATCCCCTGTCATATGAAAAAAAGGCTTCACGTACCGGGTCATCGTTGCGCATCTCTTGCCATACGCAGTCAGACCTGGCACGATCGATCTTGTTCCTCTCTATGAGGTACTGCACTATTCGCAGGTCCTCGTCCGGCATGTATTTGGCCCATCGACGCTGCCCTGCTTCCGGTGCTACTCCTGCGTTGGCTGGGGCGGGTTCAGGGTTTCGGACAGCTCGGAGGCATCGAACGGGACCGTCATGTCCTCCTCCGATCTCCAACCGGTCCAATCGCACACCTTGAGCAGCGAAACGATGATCGTGTTGCTGCTGTATTTGCAATAGTTGCTCGTTCATTCGCTGCTGTGCTTGCTGCATTTGCTGATTTGTCTGCTGCATGTGCAGCAACGCCTGGAGTACCATCATCATCGTCGGATGTTCATTTTCCTGTTGTTGTCGCTGACGTTGCTGTGGTTGTTGCTGTTGCTTTACCTCTATTCGATACGAGAATGTAAAGCTTCGAGTATTCAGTTCGAAAGGTGAAGGTGAAGCTGGTTTGAACCAGTATTTTCCGTCCATTTCTTACCTTCGCTGCCGCTGATTTGGGGCAGCTGCCTCAGCATCCAGTGCTCGGGTATTCTTGAAAAAGTACATAACGCGTAGGATTTTTAGTTCCCCCGATTGGTAGAATTTGGAATGATTTAAGAAATGACAATGGATGACAGGATTGGAGGGGTCAGTGTGAAAAACGGCGAATCAGTGACAAAAAATGGTGAGTGATGTGGAAAAGTACTATTTGAACTTCCCAATCTTCGGAATTTGAACCAGGGTATATACTGAACTGAGGATTTTGAATTCCCTGAGAATGTCAGGACTCACAGGTTTTCCAGGACGATGAATTATCTGTGAAAATAGCGAGAGACATCTTATGGAAGATGCAAGTTTATATGATTCTTCGGTCCTTTTTTTGGGTGAATGTAACTTTTTGACATTCAATTTTTTTTTTTGCTCTTTTCTTTTGAAATCAGAACAGAAACTTCAGGAGTAGCCGTTGAACCCCAAAGTTGGACTTTGCCCATTATATAAAAGTGATTGTAATGAAAAAAAAATAGAGGAGTAGGTGCTTTAGGGGACGCGATTTGTAATGAATTGTTCACGCTTCTAGATGAATGTAACTCTTAATTAAGATCGATATTTTTCCAATATCCTTACAAGGCCTCGAGAAGTGGCCGATGTCCAATAAATTAAGACTGTACCCATCAAATGAAACCGACCATATTGATAGAAAACAGCGAGGCAAATCCTCCGAAAAATGCGATTTTTTAATCGATTTCTGACTGCAGTCTAATATGTAATCAATTCTTTTGCTAATTAATATTTTTTGAAATTCAAACGCCATTTTCACGAGCAGCGAACTACCCACAAATTGAGACCAAAGCCAGTATCTGAAACTGATCGTAGCGATGGGAAATAGTAAGACAAGTCTTTCAAAAAAGGCGATTCTTGATGGATTTACGGCGCATTTCAGGCGAATTTATCTTTCCGACGCATCAATATCTGGCCAATATTCTAACGGGGCTGTGAAAAGTAGCCGAGATGCCACACATCAAGAATATACCCATCATATGAAACCGATTGTCGTGATAGAAAGCAGCGAGAGAAGTCCTTCGAGGAAGGCGATTTGGAATGAATTTCTCACGCTTGCTGGGCGAATGTACTTTTTCAACTGATTGACCTCGTTCAAAAATTCCATTAGGATATTTAGAATTAACCGATGAAGCCCAAATTCAGACTATAATTTCATGAGAATACTAGGATATTCCAGGAGAAACGAAATTCCTCGAGATCATCAGGACTTATAGGTTCTTCAAGGAGTTGGACATCGTGTTAACATACAAGCATTTTCGATGATCAACAAAAAAGTGATTGATATCCTTCTCGCACTGACCCCCTACATTGTTCAGTACTGTTGATACAGTATTATCGTTTTGTTTTATTTTTCCAATTAGTGCGTAAATCAGCAAACTTCATCTAAAAACGTGAACATTGCAGACAAAAAAAAAATAATAAGTTAATAATATAGCGCAAGAAGTACACGTACTCATCGTCGTCGCTCAGTGTGATAATCTCCGTTTTACTCTGCATTTTTCGTTTTTCTGGAAATGAAATAATGCAAATTTGTTAGAATTGTGGAATCCATCAAGTGACAATCGACTCGCATGCATGATCGCAAAAATTACTCTAATCTCTTTCTTCGTTTTTATTTCACCATTACCATTCTTCTTTTTCACGCTGTCGCTGCAGTTTTGTTTTTATTTTTTGTCTTGTTTGTTCCCCCGATCGAAAAACTGTGACTTTCATCCCGTTCGTTTCAGAGACGGTAAAAAAAAGACGAGTTTTTAATGCATGTGTTCTTTGACTGCAATTGTCGAAGTCTAACGTCATTCTACCTATAATAGTTTCAAGTGTGATTTATTATTTTTCTATTATATTGGAGTCGACTTTGCTATAATTATCCTGTACCTCATTATTTTATATCTACATTGTTTTAGTATCGATTATTTAAAATTTGCTTTTTCAATTTATTGCCTTTCCTCGCCTTCTGTGGCCTCTGGCATGCTTTTTTCTGCTATTGCTTTGACTATCTACCTATCTTTTATATTTCATATGCTCTTTTATTTCATGTACTTTGTATTATTCCCCTTTGTCCAATATTGATATGGACCTAAATAAATAATTATCATCATCATCATTATTATTATGTGTAGATTGGATTGAAATTATACCAAGCGCAAAAAAAAGCCAAAACTTCTGCCCGAATGAGATATGGGTGCGCCTGAGGCAGGCAACCGTACGTACGGTTGCCTGCCTCAGGCGCACTTGTCGTACCGCACATGAGCCGACGTACACCGCACGAAGCCCAGCGTGTCTTTATTAGAGTTTGCGGCGCGGTGCCACTGTACGCCTGCAGTACTGCGTATGTGCGAGCACTGATGCAACCAGAGTCGAAAACGCTATACTATGAAGTTCACGACGGAACTATACTCGTCGGGGAATCCCGGCTATGACGATCACTCATCGGAATTGTCAATTTTTTCTTCTAACCTTATCAACGTCATACCTGAACCGATTAAAATGTCTGAATTATAACCGATGACTCACGTGACAGTGTTTGTACGAAAGTCCTCGGCTATGGCGGAAAATGGCGGGAACGAAGCACAATCGCAGGCCAAACTGATAAATGACAGCCTTCTCTCTTCTCTCCTCGACTTCTTGATATTATCAACTGATTTGACTGATTTTATTCGGCCCGAATCGCTCGAGTACCCAAAGCTGGTTGAAGTACTAAAACCGTCGAAGAACCGCTGGTCGTAGTGTCTGGTCCCAACTTGTCAGGCTCACGCACTGGCCCTCGGAACCTTAGATCCTTCGCTCCGGTGATACAGTAGTTCTATATCAGTGCATCACTCCCACTTTCACGGTCGCGCCCGCGGTCCAACCCTCGAGCGAAGCCTGGCGGAATTCGAGTCAACTGATCAGTCATTTGTGGTCAGTCCGTGCGCCTGAGTCAGGTAAATGCATCTACATGGCGTGTAACTCCAGTTGGTTACTTCATGCGCTTATCAGCACAAAAAAAGTACAAAAGTTAGCAATGGGAAGACAATTACATTGAATATTTACAATCGACAATGTTTTATACAATGAAAAATCATCTGTGCGGAGTAACAAAAGAATATTTCAATTTTTTTACTGTAAAATGGAATTTAAAATGAGTGTACAAAAATACGATGTAAAATATGTTCAAAAAAATGTATGGTAACAATTGTATTGTTTAGAATAAAGATACGTGATACTTGACATAAATAATTAATTCATTACAAACTCACTAGAAAAGATGATTATACTCAAAGTCTATTATATTCAAGATCTATTTTCAAAGATTCACTGTAATCTATCGTCGATTCCCCAACCCGTGTGAGCAGCATGGTGCAACCTGAAAAAAAAAAATTATTCAATCATTTAAAAAGATTTAATGTAATCATTTTTTTTCTATATATTTGAAATTAACTATTAAATTGTTATAGACTTATCATTTAATCAAATTGTTGATTAAAATAATTCTATAATAATTTAATTGTCGATTTTAAATATATGGGGAATTCCACGTCAAATCGAACGGTCGATTTCCCTGACCCCTTCTGATCTGTTAGCCCTTTTACACAGTGAAAGTATACGTTGAAAGGATCAACTGTGAATTTTTTCAGATTTTTCTGACGAAGTATTTTTTTTTTACTACAGCTGGTCAAATAATCAGCTTTCAGCGTTTTCGATTTTTCAGGCCAACATAGCGTGAAATTCAGATGAGCTATGAAAAAAGTTCTTGTACAAAAGTTTGGCGTCTTTCGTTGAAATTTTTGAAAATTATTTTTTGCAATTTTTTGTGCCTCGCGAAACTGCAGTTTTGGTGAAAAATCTTCGAAAATCTTCAATAACAAAAAAAGTGCCCTCATCGAATCGGCTGAAATTTTTACACAGCATGTCTTTTTCAATGCCGAAAGTGGTCTGAAAATTTCATAGTGGGCCGAGCAGTGGTTCCAAAGATAGATCAACAAATATTCTCACAGTGGCGAGAATTCGGCGATTATGAAGTCGCAAAACAGTTTTTTCCGGCCGCAGTTCAAAAATTCAAGGGCGAGCGCGAGTACGCAAACAAGAATAATAAATATTGATCTTTAATTTTCGAATCGTGGCCAAAAATACTGTTTCGCGACCTCATAATCGCCGAATTCTCGCCTCTGTGCGAATTTTTGTTGATGTTTCTTTTGAACCACGGCTCGGCCCACTATGAAATTTTCAGCCAACTTTTGGCATTGAAAAAGACATGCTGTGTGAAAATTTTAGCCAATTCGATTAGGGCACTTTTGAGTTATGAATGATTTACACTTATTTTGTATTAAAACTACGCTTGAACGGGGTAATAAAAAGCTGATGAAAATACTCTCGAAAAGTTCCCAAAATACCCCAAAATCTTCGTATTTGAACTTCTTTCATACTTCGCTGACGTTTTGAGCTATGCAGGCGCGAAAAATGAAAAATAATTGAAAATCAATCTATTCGATGATTTTTCGTAATGGAATGATGAGTCGAAAAAATCTTTGAAAAATCACAGTTCATCCTTTTAACATGTAGTTTGACTGTGCAAAAGAACAAGCAGGTCGAAAGGGGTCAGGGAAAAACTCTCCTTTTTTCCGTCGTTTCGACGTGGAATCCCCCATATAGAAGAAAACAAATTATATTAAATTTTTTTAAATAATACAGTAACTCAATCCTAATTCATAAAAAATCTCAGATAATTTAGGAAAATATCGGAGAATTTTTTAGATAGATAGAGAGAGAGAGAGAGAGAGAGAAACATAATAAAAAACTGCTGCATACCTTGGGGGCCAAATTCTGCTAAACTTGTGCAGAATCTGGGGGTCTATCGTATATTTCCCTGCCATTATTTGTGGCCAAATATGTACCCTGAAACGGTGCTTTAAACTCGATACACTACGGTCGGCGATGAACTGGAAAACAAACCAATTAGTATTCATTCGCTGCATAGACCATTTTGTAACGAACTGGAACTTGATAAAAAAAAAAAAAAACCTCAAAATAAAGATTCAAATTAAGTAAATCTGTTGTCAGGATGTCAAAACTGTCGTAGAAATACTTTTAAAAATAGTTATTTAACTTTGAATTCGAAAATTCTGGTCAAATCTGAATTGTCTGTACGGCAAATGAGTACTAAGCCGACGTCGTGTATCTACAGTGGAACCCCGTTAAGAGCAGCGGGCCGCGTTGCCCCCACTCTTCCATACCTCACCGCAAGCTTGCGACCTCCCTTGTCAGCTCGAGCACCGAGTCTGCCGGAGTGGGGGAAGGCCGCTCTCTCTGAAGCAGGGGAAGCTGCTCTTAACGGGGTTTCACTGTGAACACAACGTATGTATACGTACCGGATCCTCGGCCCTCAGTTCTTCCCATACGCCACTCGACTTGGCCCGATCGATCTTATTCCTGTTTATGAGGTACCCCACTATCCGTAGATCCTCTACTGTCGAATATCTCGTATTACGTCGCTGTCTAGGATGTGGGACCGTCGCTCCAGCCTGAGCAGAGGGATTACGGAAGTCATTGAGAGGACGAGGGCCATCATCGCCTCTTCCATTCTCTGCCCTCTCCAATCGCATTTCTAGAGCCGCGAATCGGTGATCGTTTTGCTGCTGTATCTGCAGAAGCTGCTGGTTCGTCTGCTGGTTTGTCTGCTGCATCTCCATCAACGCCTGTAGTACCATCATGATACTCGGTTGTTCATGTTGCTGTTGTTGCTGTTGTTGTTGTTGTTGTTGTTGTTGTTGTTGTTGTTGTTGTTGTTGTTGTTGTTGTTGTTGTTGTTGTTGTTGTGACTCGTGCTGATACTGTTCACCTGTTCGATACAATAATCAGATGAGATTAGAAGACTCTCCCCCATTCTGACCAAGTACATTATTACATTAAGCATCTAAAGCAGTCATGTCATAAGTAAGTAATTCGAATGGGAAGATTGATGCTGGGTTTGTAACGGCGTTTTCTAGTGTTTCTCACCTTGGTGACGGATTCGAACAGAGCGGATGTCCACGATTCGGGGAAGCTGCCTCGTCTTGCGCTGCTCAAGTATCCTTTGACGAGATAGATAAGCATGTAAGTGTTCATTTATGACAATCTACAAATTGGAAAAGATAAAGGAAAAGGAAGCTGAATGATTGAAGGATTGAATTTCCGAACATTTTGAAGATATATAAAATATTGTTGTTTATTTTGTCAACTTCTTATCATCAGTCTCTATCAGAAAATGAATGATGAATATTGAAAAGCAGACATACTCATCATCGTCGCTTAGTATAACGACCTCCGCGTCGCTCATTTTTGTTTTTCCTTTCCTGTAATTCAAACCAGAATTCATGACAATCAATTATTCGAATTGAATGTATCATTATGAGGTTGAATTTAGTTAGTACATTCAACATTTTTGTATCATCTGGATATAATATTTGAAGACACAAAAATTAGACAGCAAATCTTTAACAGACTGATGAAGTGAAGTGAAGAATGGTACATGATATCAGTTGTTTCTAAGAATCTCCAAATGGTCACAAACATCAGTTTTACTAGGACAGAGTGAGGATACTGGATGAAGAGACGTTGTGGCAGAACATCTGGAATCACATCACATCACGTCAACCTCAACCCAATCGGATCCCCTCGATATCAAGAGAAACACTGAAGAGTCACACCAAATGTATTTCAATTAATGTATGATCCTCAGACTACGGTCGGAAAGTTGCTTTTCAAGTCTGTGCACATTGGTTTAGTCAATCATGACCAACGGGATCAACCACGGCTTTGCTTCTCTATCTTGACATTCGAATTCCCGCTATCTATCTAGCCTCTGCTCATTCATGGATTTATCACTGGCGACCAGTCACGAGTTAATAAAAAAATGTCGTGGCTTATTGCTGTCGAAGTGTACCGCTTATCTCTTGACTAGTCGCACGACTGTAAGCACGTCTTACAACGTTTGATTCGACAGTTACTGTATAATGTTGAAAGCTTTTTACCCGACTCTCAACATGTCTTCGAACGGACTACCTGTGTCTTTTATCTTTTTTATGACCAGCCCAATCCTTGGATTAACGTGCTTCTCACCAATCAGCGATCATAACCTAACCGTACGCTAATACATACACGTAAACAAATAAAAAGTATACTTTAACCACATTTGTTGTGAGTGTAGTGTTCAATCTCGAGTGCAGCGTTACTCGCATGCCATCTGTGGACGTGCAGATTATGTGTACAGTTGCATAAATTGAGGCAATGTGTTCCTCCTTCTTTTCCAACTATCCAGAATTCTGCTGTTTCTGTTAATCGTAAGGTTCTTGAATCTTCAAATAACAACTATTAACCACAGTGCCAGTAGATAAAAGCAGCATTGATAACTGTGCGCAATAATTATTCGTATCAGCAAGTTTGGACCACGGTTCGATACACGAGTGCGCGTGGAATATTTCCACCACAATTTTATGTATAGGTATACGTGACTATAACGATGTCCAAAAATTTTTTAAAATTCCAGAGATTACCAGCTGTTAAGACACTGCTTCCTGACTTCTGACTGACTTTCAGAGATTTCTTATTGACTTCGGAGACTCTCGAGATCAGTACATACACATATAAGACTTTCCTAGTGTAAACCCTGACTGACGAAATCAAACTGACAAGAAGATCGTCTCTGATAGCCAGAATTATGGCTGCCGTCTAGCTACGTGCGTGGTTTGGTCTGATAGGGGCGCCATTTCCCAATCACGTTTCAGAACGGCCTAACCTCAATCTGATCTTGCCACGCGTGCTAGTATCGCAATGCACTACTTAGGTTGACGGCTATTTAGGTTACTTAGGTTAACTTAGGTTAGCGGCTACCGATTATTTAGGTTAGCGGCTATTTAGGTTAACTTAGGTTAACGGTTATTTAGGTTATCTCCGATGACTGAAAGTTTCTTTTCGGCAGCTGAATAGATGTTCTTGGCGTGACTCTGGTCCGTTCAGCACGCCATACTGTTTTCTTAAGTGGCAGTTGAAAGTGCTGTGAATTTCAAGCTTGAGCTTCAAGCTTACGGTTAATGAATTGAACGAAATTAGCTAGATAAAAATTTGCCAAATGCTTACCGCAATCTCTTACGTTTGTACAACTCCTCGACTATGAAGGAAAATGAGGGGAAATACGAAAAACAAGTCGACAATATGACGAAACACACGACCTTTCCTTTTCTTATTCTCTCACTTCCTATTTGTTTCACTGATTCGACTGATTTGGTCAGTCGTTTGATAACTCGCACGTTATCTGCAGTGTCAGAAATATGATTATGCACTCTTTTGTATTATGTAATAATACCGTAAGTTTCTCTATTCGAGGGACAGTATGTGCGAAGTAACTACGGTTGCCTATTCCAGGCGCCAGATGTAAGATCATTTTTTATGCACATGTAATCTCATATGATAGATGTTGATGAAACACAAGCACAAAAATAGTTCGAACATTAATGATGGGAAAAGAAATATAGACGCGACAAAAGGGGCTAATAAACAAATAGAAAACTAATTTGTGAGTGAATAAATATTATTTCCTATCGACACTGCATTCATATTTTAATGAATTTTGAATGAATGTAGAAAAATAGTCTTTTTTTTCCTAATTCCTCGTTATATGGAGCTATAAACGTATTCAGAATTTCACTTCTAAAAAACTAGTCGTAAGTATTTTTGATTCATCAGCTACAATTTTCATCGTTTTGCTGTTTCATCTATGAATATAGGTTCTACAGAATTAAATTGAACGAATTATGAGGATCACATCCTCAAACGGACTTATCTGAGGTAGTAGATTAAGTTTCTCGTAAAGTCGAGGTAACAGAATGAATTATTCACCATGTGAACATGAACTCCACCGTTTAGTTTTAAATTGAACTCTAACTTACTGTTAAATCACGTTTCGTGACTTCATAACTGCACGAGCCAAATATCAAGAGTAATGGAAATGAAATAAGAATCGACTGACAGACGATCTAGGTCTGAGAAAACGCGGATCGATTGTACACGGGTTGTTGCACGATCTAGCATAGCCAATATGAATTATCAACGGCATTCTTCTCGCAGTTATCTTCAGAGCTCTAGAGACTATCAATAATTTATTCTTCATATTTTTGCACACGACGTTCTCGTCAGTAACTGCATGGTATCAATACCGTGAACGTATTTTTTCAACCACAGAGTAGATTAATTGGGCAAAGATGAAGACCATCGCTCTGCTTCTAGTGATCGCTGGTAACTAATCATTTCAAGATTAGTAAATTCATAGTTTCAAGCAAAACTTTATGGAGTTGATTGAATACTCACGCAGCTGAGAAATACTCGGAGTAATCAAAGGATTGTTGTCTTCAGCCAATTACTTCCACCTATTTCGCAATTCACAGTATTTTATTCGATCCTCAAGATCGTAACATATGTTGAAGTCTTTGCACGTATGGTTAGAAATTTCGAAGGAAAGATCCACATAGAATACTATATCAAACTATGCTATGCTTTCATTGATACGAAAACGACTATAAGTTACAAGATACACATTTTTTGAAAAGAATAATCATTTAGTAATTCAGTCAAACCGCGTGTTGATCACGTATCTCCAAGTTGCGGAAAAATCTTCGAAACATAACTGCTGAAGGGTTCGGATATGATCTGACATGGACTCAGAAATATGTTTCAATTTCAGCCGTAGCCGCTGAGGCTCTCGATTGGAATGATCTTGTGGGTGAGTAATCAGTCGTCTCCAATATTTAAAATACTATATTTCTCTCTTTCGTTTTGGGTATGATCAATTTTTCATTATTTGTTGCAGCTACGTGGCGAGTGATTTTATTAGATCCTTTCAGAAGAAAGAGCTTCTTTGAAATTCCACGTACACAGAAAGATGCTGTATCCGCAGGTTGGGTGAAGGATGATCCTCGTTTCTGTATCTTGTTGGACTCTCATGGTTACATTGCTGGAGTTCAGGTAGGTTGAGCTAAAATTCTGTCACAAATGGGAGGCACATCGTCAATTGTTGTGCATATGCAATGTCCTATTCTAGATCGGCATATTAGTGAAGGATGCTGAGCATATTCAAAGCATATACAGTATGGCACGAATCAAATATTTCCAAAGAATGAAAATATTCAATCAAGAAACTTGGACCAGCGTGGCTTACACCCAGGATCCTGGTTAGTGGTACTGCTTTTCCAATTCACACTTTCTTTATGAAGGTTACCAGTAACGAATCTGGAATTTTCATTATGTCATTCAAGTTTCAGAAAAATTGTCTTTTTCTATTGACGTGTATGAACTTGTTCTAGACGCTCTTAATTCTGGTGGGACTTCTGCAACGTGGAGTAAACTAACTAGGACTCAAGGAGTCTGGTTCGATACCACTGAGGGATTCGTAGAAATTTCCCGGGATCTAGCAGACCTCGATCGTATGTGGACGAAAGAAGGCTGCGTTACAACAATGGGCGAGTTTCGACTTTATTTTCCAATACATAACATGATTTCGACTGTTTTCGTATTCGAACAGTCAGACAATTTTCTCCTAACGTAACTGGTTCACTCATTCCAGGGTAGCACTACTATTACAACCTGGTTGACACCACAGCCTGTAAGGATGTCGTGCCTTGGTTCTTATTATTTGACGGTGAAGACCTCATGGGCGTTGGATTTCAAACATTTGGAACCGCCTCGATAAAAGATCGGTCCTGGTATGACGAGACTCCGGGACGGTGGCTACAAATCGGCAATTCCTTATGCTCCCCAGTGTCTGTATGATTGGTCCGCGAAGTACGGCGTCATCGCGACACATGTGTGGTTCAAAAGTCACCCATATACCTTCATATGCTGGTGATTTGCTGGTGATAACAATGTATAAACGTGATTTCGGTTGAATAAAACAGAAATTAGGCGTGTTGAAATATTTGCGCCCGATTTTGTTCAAATTTCATACGATATTCGTATCAAGTCTCTGTAATGTGAACGTTTTTTACAACTTACACATCAATGTTACCCACAAAATTTACGAGTTTGTCGTGTACTTGGAATAAATTTTGTGGAATCCCAATTGTGAACGAGAAAATACAATTGTAAGTATAATTAGCACAAAAATAGTATGAACGTTAGCAAGGGCCGCAAAATTATGGTGTTAACAAAGTAAAGGGGGACGAGATGATGAATAATTGCCATCTATACAATGTTTTGCAATTCAAAATAATCTGCGAGTGAATATTAACATTATTTCAGAGCCTCATTGTATTTATATTTGAATGAGCGTACAAAAATGAGATATAAAACATGTTGGATAACAATAATTGTAAAACGTTATTTCCTACTTGTTAGAAAACCCAACGGCTGTTGAGAAAAGTACCTATAGTAATTATACTCATGAACAAGTTTAGTTATAATGTAATTATGAAAAGATCAAATATTTGGTATAGACTCTAAAGTAGGGTAGATACTGCTAGTCGGTATTGGAGTAAAAATAATAACGAAAATTACAAATAATATATTTTTTCAAAAATACAAGAAACATTGAGGTATAAAATGCCGTATAAAACATAAGCAGTGAACGAAAATATCACGATCATACCGTGATAACTACTTTTAAAAATTTAGTCCAATATATCGTTGACTCAATGAATTTTAGGAAAGTGACCCGGTCCAGAGACGTGGCAAAAGTGATAGCTCTTGTCTATTCGAGGTCTTTCAGAGGCTTAAACGTTCCTGAAAGTTGAAAAAAAACAAAAAAAAAAACAGGTGATTCATCGCACGATTCCAACATTATCTTTATCTATACTATATATAATCTTGATCTACAATCCCCAGAAGAATTAAAGCATCACCCATTTTTTAGCTGAAAAATTGGCCATATTCAAAGTGCCATAACTTCGTATGAAGCGTTCGCAGAGAAGGGGTCAAAAACGCGTTTTGACGGTGAAAGTATCGACTTTAATTTGCTGCCAAGGAAAATTGAATTACGCCCCGATTTAACCGCTTCCCCTAATTTTTATCACAAAAAAACGTGTCCAGTAAACCGTTGAATTTGACTACCTCTTTCAACCAAGCATAAATAATTCAAAATTCAAGTTCGGAGCTTTTCCTTCAAAATGACCCCCTTACGACTGTTGTACGGTTTTCGTGAACCGAGATATCCGAAGTTGAAAGAAGCACTACATCGACCGAAATTTACAGCACTTAAGGACGTTGCCTACCCCCGCGCATACAGGCTCTCACTATATTGAATTTATCTACGATGTCATTAAAGATATCGCAATTCTCTTCGAAGCATTTTGAAGACAAAAGAAGGATCTATGTCGTGACGTAGGCCGATTTTGGAATTTCGTTTCAAATTCTCCAAAAAACGTTGTCGAAAGTAGGCATATTTTGCGACCTGCTACAGCGAAGACTAGACATTTATTGGAAAATCGGGCTACGTCACGACATAGATGCATCCTTTACCTTCAATTTGAGCCCAAAATCAATACAATCGTACATAAGACTAGCGAGAAAACTTGTATGAGCCGAGGCAGAAATCGCGATTTTTCCGCCCAGAGCAGCCAATCCCGAGCGCCTATCCCTACTCCGTCGTAGCCCCGGGAGTCGGTCCCAACCGTTATCCCCTCCATTTTCGCGCGGGAAGCCGAATTCTCCCGCGCTGGCTCACTAGGCAACGTCCTTAAGCTGCTTGGTCGGACTGACACGAGGGGTTGACCACTCTTGAAGTCAGGTGTATACATACACCTTCCAAAAAGTTGAAAATTTGGAAATTTGAAAACGCTGAAATTCCGAAGTCGGAAGAAAAGAGGATTTTTTTTTCAATTGGAGATTTTATGATTTCTTTGGTCAAATTTACCATTTTTACGATAAGAAATTTTCTTAAACACGACCTTAGGTGATCAATTATTCAAATTTTCAAATTTTCAACTTTTCGGACTTCAAGAGTGGTCAACCCCTCGTGTCAGTCCGACCAAGCAGCTTAAGCGCCGTAAATTTTGGTCGATGTAGTGCTTCTTTCAACTTCGGATATCTCGGTTCACGAAAACCGTACAACAGTCGTAAGGGGGTGATTTTGAAGGGATAGCTCCGAACTTTCACGTGCATTTTTTTCTTTTTTTAAATTGAATTTTGAGTCATTTATGCTTGGTTGAAAAAGGTAGTCAAATTCAACGGTTTACTGAACACGTTTTTTTGTGATAAGAATTAGGGGAAGGGGTTAAATCGGGGCGCAATTCAATTTTCCTTCGCAGCAAATTGAAGTCGATACTTTCACCTTCAAAATGAGTTTTTGTTCGCCCTTTTCCGATAAACGGGTCGTTTTTAATGGCCGTTCAAATTTTTTTTGAAGTTTTTTGTTGGAAATTTGAATAACTTTGCGAAAAAAAATTCGAGTCTAGATATCAAAAATGCATTTTGCAGAGAAAACCTGCGCCTATATGACGGCCGATTTCGAATTTCGGTCACAAAATTCCTCCTCCCCGTACATGACCTCAAACTTTACACTTTCACTTGACAAAGTGACACAAGTGTCTTTACGAGGCCAAAACTCAAAAACGAAATGGCGCTGGCCAAATTTGGAAAAATGTTTTCGAAAGCTAAGGCTTCAAGCTTCATAATGCGTTTTTGACCCCTTCTCTGCGAATGTTTCACACGAAGTTATGGCACTTTGAATATGGCCAATTTTTCAGCTAAAAAATGGGTGATAATTAGAACATGTTCCCTCTGCGACACTGTAAAAAAAAAATTGGGTAAATTTACCCGTCTGGGTAGTGCAACGCCCTATTGCTCAGTCGGGGTAGAGAAATATGCCTACTCATGGGTACAAAATTTTACATTTTTTTGGGTAGATGAATTTACGCGGTACATGGATGGGTAAATACAAATTGATAGGTATGTCAATTTCACAACCCATACGGGTAAAGTATAAAGTATAGGTCAAATGTAAAAAAAAAAAAAAACTTCACCAGCTCGGGACGCGAACCTAGGGCGCCAGCTTTGCTCGCTGATGTGCTACCGACTGCGCCATTGAATCACTGCACATGGTAGACTGCTAGAAAGTTTATGAGTACACAAAATTTTACCCACCGTGGGTACATGAATTTATTACTCTGGTTGCGTAAAGACAAAAAGTATACCCAATTCAGACAAAATTTACTGTTGAGCACTTACATTTTGGCGAATGCATTTCCCTGCTTGTAAAATTACCCACCTCTTGGGTAGACAATTAGGTGGGAAAGTCTCTTGGGTAGAGAAAATTGATTTACCGTGACATGAAGTAAATTTGCCTACCCATGTGATCGTTAAATTTACCCTTTTTTTTACAGTGGACGTAACCACCCACTAAGAAACGATTTTCCGAAATTCGTTCCCTAAGGGGATGAAAAGGGGTTAAAACGTGTTTTCGCGTATTCATGGATATCCCCTTAGTCCGATAAGATATCGACTTCATATTTGCGTCAAACAATTGCTCATTGAAATACTTAGAAAGTAGTTCGAGCATTTTTTTAAATTCGACTCCTATAAGGGAATGCGAAGCCGTAGAATCAATTTTTGAGGCGCGAAGCGCTAGTCATTTTATACGTGAATCAATGTGCAACATGCTCGTATTGAGGTAAGACTCGTATAGATAATCTCTATGAAAGCTTTTGCACAGCTTGCATGAAATTACGAAATTATGGTAACTTCGACTATTCAGTCGTGAGAAATTCACCCTGTAGATATACAATAATTATTTAAACCGAGAGCGGATACAATATTGCTGCATACCATCCGGCCAAAATTTCTTCGCGTTCCTCGAGACTCTGGGGGTTCTCTGTGTAATGGGATGCCTACTGCATCCTTGGCTGAACGTACTCCCAGAAAATTTGGTTCGAACTCGATACACTCGGTTCTGCGAGCACCTGGCACACAAATTTGAAAAAAAAAATGAGAAAATTCTCAAAAAATTCATGTGTATACAGAAAAATCAATGAATTCATTTTACATGAGGAAAATAAACGTTCCCTGAAAATTTGTTAAACAATGTTTTGTTCAAACAATTTTATTATAACTTATGGGCATTATTATTATTAAAAATTGTTACTCTTATCGTTTTGATTGTGGTTGATTTTTTTCCGATTTTTATCTCATATCAAAGTATTCATAAATCAAATGCACCTACATACCTGGTCGTTGGCCCGAATCTTTTCCCAAAAACTAACTGGCTTGGCACGATCGACCGTGTCTCTCTCTATCAGGTGCAGCATCATTTGGCTATCTTCATCTTCTTCACCTTCTTCTTCTTCCTCTACCTTTATGGCTATCCTGTTATCTTCGTCCTCCGTGTATTCTGCAGTAGGACGATTTTCCACCCGCGGTGCTTTCGCAACAGCTGGAGCTGGAGCTGTAGCTGGACCAGCAGCGTGGCCAGCACCAGAAGAGCGTCTTTAAGCGTATTTCATTTTCCAGCTGCGCTACGCGCGCTACTAGCTCTGCTATTTGTTGCTGCATCGGTTGAATTTGCTGCCGAAAATCCTGCCAATCTTCCTGGTGCATCTGCTGTATGTGCTGACGATCCTCTCTCAGCGTCTGGAACATCTATCGTTCATATTTCCGATCCTCCCGTTGATTCTGCTGCATCTTCGCGAACACCTTCACTATGTTAAGATTGAATTCTTGTTGATCATGTCGTTGTTGCGGTTGCGGTTGTGGTCGTGGTCGTAGTTGTTGAGTTTCTTGTTGTGGATCTCCTGTTGAAGGATCGTGTGATCGTTGCCTCTGATCAGGCTGCAGATGTTCTTCTATTTATGAAAAGAGTTATATGGGTTAAAACATTAAATGTCACTCACATTCCGACTAGAGAAGGAAGCTGAAGTTGGATTGGATCAGTGTTACATGTTTCTTACCTTTTCCGAAAAGAGCATGGCGCTCGTAGAGCTTTTGGGATCGGCGCCTTCTCTTTCGTTCCCGTCTTGACCTTCGGAGGAAATAGATCATATTTAATGTGGTGCGCGAGTTTGCAATGAACTCTGCAAAGTGATGAGGAAAAGAAACGAGAAAAGAGTGAAATATCACGTGAATGATAAAACGAACCGAAAATAAAATTACACACCATTGGTATTCTTGAAAAAAATCAATTTCATCATTTCTTCATACTCAGAGTCTTACTTTGACACATTTTATACTATCCATGTCAATTCGACTATAACGTTTGACCCCCATGTAAGAGAACCCCTGTTCTAGGGTTTCAGTACTTTCGAAGTACCTATTCATGATTCAATCAGAACACACGGATCTCTTCTCTTTTGGTTTCTATATTTTTTTTTACCTTTTTGTTTCTTACGGTCGACAGATATTTGTATAGAGTTACTCAAAAACGCAATTTTTACGCACGAAAGCGTGCGTGTAATCGGACTTTACGTGCGTTTGTGATGAAAAATGTTGTTCGATACATGTGCGAAAGTTTCCGCCCTAGGGCGCAAAATCCTGTTTTCCGCCCGCTCACTCGGTCTGAAAAGAGGCATTTTGCGACTGGGTGATGAGAAAAACATCGTGTGCATCACGGGCGCAAGGCTGTTTTGGCGAGTGTGCTCGCAGCAACTCGCCTTCGGCTCGTGCCGCGTAAGGCACACTCGGAAAAATAGTACTTTCCGTCCTTGATACACAAATAACTATCTTATGCCTGTTTTCGATGCGTAAAGTGGCACTTCGAACACCTCAGAATGACCCTCGAAGATTCGTCACGAATTCTGAATTATCACACTGCATTAATTAGATGAACCGAGGAAACCCGAAAAATTTTTTGATGAGAAAAAATTATCAGGCGCCCCGGGAATCGAACCCGGACCTCCTGGATGCCAATCCGGGGACTTATACCACCAGACCACCTGGCCGCCCGTAGAACCTTGCCTTCAATTTCATTTTCATCATTTCTCGGCTCAGATTCGTTCTCTTGTGCGGTTCGTGTTTACTATATTAGAGAATCTTGGTATTACTGTATTAATGACATGTTTGGAACGTCTCTTTCGTGCCGTCAAGTACCGTTTTAATGTCTGTGCCGTAAAAAATATTTATTGCGGAAAACGCATTAAAAGTCACTTCGACGCCACGTGAGAGTCGTGAGATGCACATGAACGTGCAAATAGGAATTGCTGTAAATCGTAGCTGTAAACTGCGGTTTAATCACTTTCAGTGTTTTGCGCGGATTTCTTTGGAATACATAACTGATAACAAACAGGATATGGAACAAAGTTGTGGAATAATGTGTCGTCGTGGCGATTGGTTGCCACGTCCACTTGTACATTTTATTTTTATGGAGAGTGAGCTAAAATTCTGAGGTATGGACTTCCATACCTGCTTAATTTTAAGGTATGGAGTACTCCACCAAAACCATAGGGGGATCGCCGGCCCTGTACAGGTATATTCTCATATTGAAACAAGAAGCTGGTCTGGCCCACCGCTGAATGAAATACACGATGCAATCTTCCCCGATTATTATTTACGAATTAAAAATATAGGTACTATTGGCCATCAAATATGCGGCTGGCAAAATCATATGCCTTTGGGATATTTTCGCCGTCGAAATTCGATGAATTGTATATCGTGTAACAATTAATGGACGACATCTTTGAAACGTCTCTTTTCGTGCCGTCAAGTGCCGTTTGATGCCTGTGCCGTAAAAAATATTTATCGATGAAAAGGCATTGAAAGTCACTTCGACGCCACGTGAGAGTCGTGAGATGCACATGAACGTGCAGATAGGAATTGCTGTAAATCGTAGCTGTAAACTGCGGTTTAATCACTTTCAGTGTTTTGCGCGGATTTCTTTGGAATACATAACTGATAACAAACAGGATATGGAACAAAGTTGTGGAATAATGTATCGTCATGGCGATTGGTTGCCACGTCCACTTGTACATTTTATTTTTATGGAAACTGAGCCAAGATTCTGAGGTATGGATTTCCATACCTGCTTAATTCTAAGGTATGGAGTACTCCACCAAAACTATAGCGGGATCGCCGGCCCTGTCTGTATATTCTCATATTGAAACAAGAAGCTGGTCTGGCCCACCGCTGAATAAATACACGATGCAATCTACCCCGATTATTATTTACGAATGAAATATATATACTATTGGCAATCAAATATGCGGCTGGAAAAATCATGTGCCTTTGGGATATTTTCGTCGTCGAAATTCGATGAAATGCATCGAATGCATTGCATGCATGGACGACATCTTTGAAATGTCTCTTTTCGTGCCGTCAAGTGCCGTTTTCATGTCTCTGCCGTAAGAAATATTTATTGAGGAAAACGCATTAAAGGTCACTTTGACGCCACGTGAGAGCCGTGCGATGCACATGAAAGTGCATATAGGAACTGCTGTCAATCGTGGAAAACTGCGATTTAATCACTTTCAGTGTTTTGCGCGGAATTCTTTGGAATACATAACTGATAACAAACAGGATATGGAACAAAGTTGTGGAATAATGTATTGTCGTGGCGATTGGTTGCCACGTCCACTTGTACATTTTATTTTCATGGAAATAAAAGTGAGCCAAGATTCTGAGGTATGGATTTCCATACCTGCTTAATTCTAAGGTATGGAGTACTCCACCAAAACTATAGCGGGATCGCCGGCCCTGTCTGTATATTCTCATATTGAAACAAGAAGCTGGTCTGGCCCACCGCTGAATAAATACACGATGCAATCTACCCCGAATATTATTTACGAGTGAAAAATATACTATTGGCAATCAAATATGCGGCTGGAAAAATCATGTGCCTTTGGGATATTTTCGTCGTCGAACTTCGATGAAATGCATATCGTGTAACAATTGACGGACGAAACTTTGGGATTGAGACGAGTACGAAGCTTGTCAGCAATCACACGAATGGCAAATCAACGATCGTCCCTAGTCACACGCCATATTTTTTTTCAATCTAAACAAACCATGACCCTTAGAAGTTGAACCCGGTTGGAGGTTTTCACTCCCAGAGAAAGGTAATTTCAGACCAGATTTGGTATGACGCGCCAAAAATAGGGAAATATTCGCCCAGAATGATATGGCGCGCCAGAAAAAGGTCATTTCAGTACGCTATACCAGCACCGGGTAGAAATTCCCTCATTCTGGACGAGTGATACCATTTTTGCACTCCGAAATGAGGAAATCTCCGTCCAGAAATGGTTCAGCCCGCTCGAAAGTGTAAAATTTCTACCTCCGAGAGGTAATCCCGGCTCCAAGATGGCAACGCCAGCAATTCGGATCATTGATCAATGATATGAAAATAAATTTATTCGGCAGCTTTCGTCCCGCTAAACTACTAGGCGATCCCCCTTTTCATGTGAGTTTTATAAGAACATTCATTCCGACGACGCTCGTTCACAATTATACATCTTCGAAATGTGATCATTCAAATAGAATTAATTCAACATTGGTTACACCGGGTATCCGAATAAGGACCAAAAATCCACTTGATTGAAAATCGATTTGAATAAAGATTCAAATCTAAAGTTATCGATTCACTCAAAGTTCTACCTACGAACTTATTTCGCTTTTGTATTTGTTTTATATATACCTACAATAAACCAGAATCTATTTCGTGATCATAAACTCATCGGGTCGTGCATCCACTACGTTAACGGCTGTTTGTCGTGCAATTCCGAACCTCCAGATTGGTCTACGAGCAGTTATCATTGACCATGATAGATTCCAAACTCCCCCGCGCATCCACACACTTTTTGTATGAAAGATGCTCCATTTTGGTGCCTTCATCACTCGACCGAATCAATGCAAGCTAGTTGCCTCTTAACTCTATATTTTCTTCATCGGTTTATTTGATATACTCGACAAACTTCAACGATGAAAATAGTGATTTTCCTTGCTGCGGTATCCGCTGCGAATATTTTTTTCGTGGGTGTTGCTGGTACTGAGGGTGCTGTGGGTGCCTTTCCAATCCAAATTTCACTCGAGGTCCGAATGCTGCGTTCTGGAGGACTCTAATTAACATTCAAGACCCTTCGCGATGTTGAGATTGTCACGTTTCATGGAAACATAAACACGCGAATTGACGGTAAAGACATACAAATGATACAACTGGCCACCCTACTGAAAAAGATCATGTAATAATTCACGTAAAGAATTATGTAATAAATCACATGATAAAGTATGTAAGAACTTGACCAATTTCAATATACGATTTATTACATGAATTATCATGTGATTTCTTACATAGTCCACTTATTCGTGTGAAACCACATATTTGTCGCATAAAAATTTATCATCGGATTTGTTACACGATGATATTTTATGATGGAAAAACAAAAAAAAAGTTGTACCTGGACCGGGATCGAACCGGCGACCGTCGAATTCGGAAGCAGGCACGCTACCGGCTGAGCTACGCCTTCTGATACAATACCTATACAGTCTTAGACTCATGAACCTCAGCCATTACAAAGGAACTAATTCAACTTCTAACCACATCGAAGCTTATAAACCAAAGACTGTTACTACCTTACATCAGAAGGCGTAACTCAGTCGGTAGCGTGCCTGCTTCTGAATTCGACGGTCGCCGGTTCGATCCCGGTCCAGGTACAACTTTTTTTTTCTTTTTCCATCATAAAATATCATCGTATGACAAATCCTATGATACATTTTTATGCAATAATATATGTGGTTTCACACGAATAAGTGGACTATGTAAGAAATCACATGATAATTCATGTAATAAATCGTATATTGAAATCGGTCAAGTTCTTACATACTTTATCATGTGAATTATTAGATGATCTTTTTCAGTAGGGCATTGCGCTCGTCACTCTCCGACTAAATTTTTAACCAACCAAATGTCTCTGATCCAGGTGGCGCACCTGGGGAAATCAAAGGAAGTGTAAAAAGACAACAAGTCGATCAATACACTTACACGAATTCCTCGTGTCACGTGCAAACAGGAGACAGAATTAACTACTATATAGGGTTTCGAGTCGACAAACATGATCTTGAGTCAATACCCAAAACATTCACTGTGCCTGCAGTAAAAAACCGGTTGGTTCTGTGTATATTTAAATGCTTTGGATCTACGTAGATCTAAATTTTGGAATAGATCTAATGAAATCTACGTAGATCTTATAAGATCTTAAGAGATCTACGTAGATCTAATTTTTGTGTCAATGTCAATTCCCGAAATAAATTGAAAAAACATTGATTAAGTGCACCTAACTATGATGAAAAAATACTCCCTATCATCATAGAATAAGAAATCGTGAATACGAGTAAGGAAACAAAATTGAAAAAACAAATTGGGAAAAATCTAACAAACCGGAATTGAACCCTCGAACTTCGGATTACCAAACCCCACCATACTAGATGAGCTAATGCACTTCTGAAAATACGTGCGTTTCTGGCATACTTATGGCCCACACAGTCCAGACAGACTTGAAATATTTCCATCTACAGTATCAGAACTACTCAGATCCGAGTAGATCTACTTGGCTTCAATGAGCAACAACGTTTTGCTGCGATTATTCCATCTACTCATCGCAGATCTACCTAGATCTAAAGTAGATCTAACGATATAGCTGGGTGGATATACATAGATCTAACAAGCATGAGCAATCGAACATGACATTAGATCAATTCGAAGCTACGTAGATCTACGAAAATCCTCGGAGATTTAGGTAAATCTAGGTAGATCTACGATTTTCCAAAATTTAGATCTACTTAGATCTACTTAGATCTAAATTAGATCTCCGGAGATGCGAATTAGATCTAAACCATTTTTTCCCGGATAGTTATACACAGTACATCAACCCTTGAAATTACCAAATAAATTACCTCGTAACTAATTAAGAGTTTCACTCTTATATGTTTAAAGTTAATACCCAATTTCGAAGTCGAATTACCCCAAAAATTTTAGTTAACCTTCAATACTTGTAGGAAACCCTCAAAATTTGAGTGTAATTAATCTCAAATTGGGAGTTTAAAACCGAAAAGTCCAGTGAGGTGACTCTCAATTTTTAGGTAAAACCCTTACGCATATTACTTTCTCTTTGTCAGACTCCCTTTGGTTCTTTTTCTTTTTTGTTTTTTTGCATTCCTTTAAATTGTTACATTGCCTCATTACCACCTCGCCCTTTTTTCTTTTGACCTGATCATGTTCCTTCGCGCATCTGCCCTTGCCTTTGCCTTTGCCATTCCTTTTTTTTTTACATTTCTTTACACTTACACTTATGCTTATTTTTTATTTTTTTTCTAAATACTTGGGTTTTCCCTTCTCTTTCTTATTCCTTTCTCGCCTAGCCTACTGTTCGTCTTATCCTACTTCCATCCATTTTCTTATCTCTTACCTCTTAATCTACTTCATTTCATTCGCTGACTCCCGTTTCCCATTCGCTTCTTTCATTCCTCACTTTCCTTTCTCTTAGACTTTCGATTTCTCTCATCGACACCTCTCCTTCACCCTCCTGCCCAAGAAATTTTCCCACCATTTCCTGCCAGCTTTCTCTTTTCTCCCTAGCCCCTGCGCACCCCTCCCATACATGTTTCCACGTCTCCTTTTCCATTTCACACAGCCTGCACATTTTGTCTTCTTCCCCTTCCCAGTACTTTGCTTCTTTCACTTCTCCCCCTAGTTTGAACCTCGCAACCCTTTGCCATCTACTCTCTCCCCACCCTTTTGTGAGGTATGCTAGCACGTCATCACTCTGTATCCCCTTGTACCATTTATTTATATCTCGAGTCCCAGATTTTCTCCCATCTCTCTTCCTTTCGCTTCTCAAGATCTCTTCTTTCGATTTCTTCATATCCCATTCTTTGTTCAGCCCTGATCATTTCTTCATGCCCTGGCTCAATCCTGGCCCAATCGCTTAGGAATTTTTTCCTATCCTCTTCCCACCCGTATAAGGTTGCTCCCCTCTGGTTTCTCTCTTTCACTTCCTCCCAGCACAATCTCGCTAATTTGCTTCCTTTTCCCTCCTCTAGCCTCCTTTCGAAGTTCCATGCTCTTTTTCCTGCCTTTGTCCGCGGCTTTGCTCTCATTTAACTCCTCCCTTACCATATAACCTGGCGTTCTCCAGTCTACTCCCAGCGTCCATCTGATGTACCTTTCGTGCAGTGCCTCCACTCTCTTCCATTCCCTCCATCCCCATACCTCTGCTGCATATTCTACTACCGTCCAAACGAGCCTGTCGAACAGCCACATTCTTCTCTCCCAGTCTTTTGCAAATCTTCTCTTCCCTATGCTCCATACTTGCTTCATCAGCACCCCCGCTTTTCTTACCCTGTCTCTCACGTGCGCCTCCTGCCCCCCGTTTTTCATTATCACATATCCTAAGTATTTGAATTCCTTCACTTCCTCTATCTTTTCTCCTTTCTAGTTCCATTCCATTTTCTTGCTCCTCCCTCCTCCCTTTCTGCACCTCATTATCTTCGTCTTTTTTGCGCGGGCAGCCCTGTCTAACTCCCTTCACCGTCCAAAATTCCTCACCCACTTCACCTACCTTCACTCTGTTCTTCGTTTCTTCGTAGATCTCCTTCACTCTCGACACTAATTCTTTCCTCAACCCCCTCCCTCTCATGGCTTTCCATAGGACCTCTCTGTTTACCGAATCAAACGCCGCCTTCAAATCAATTAACATGATTATCATCTTTCCATTTCTCCTGTTTATTCTCCTATTCATAAGGTGATTCAACACGTAAATATTGTCTACTGTCCCCATTCTTTTTCTAAACCCAGTTTGGTTTTGAGGTACCATTCGTTTTCTTTCCATCTCCTCTTCCAGCCGACTAGCCAAAACCGTCGCATACACTTTGTACAGTGTCGGCATCAACGTTACCTCTCTGTAGTCTTCCGCTTTTTTCCCTTCCTGGTTTTTAACTATCAGCACGATCCAACCCTCCTTCCACGTTTCTGAAAAACCCTCCCCTCTCCAAACTTTATTGCAAACCTTCCAAACCCACTCCTCCACCTCTTGCCCCCCGTACCTCCATATCTCATTTACTATCTCGTCTCCGCCCGGCGCTTTCCCGTCTTTTAGCTTCGCTATGGCTTTCTTTATTTCCTCTCTTCCTATCTCCGGTTCCTGATCCTCTTCTTCTCTCTTCACATTCTCTCTCACGTCATTCGATTTTTGTTCCACCCCTCCTAGAAGTCTCATGAAGTGAGCTTTTCATTCGCTTTTCTCTATTCCTTCATTCACATTGCGCCCACTCCGTCTTTCTCTGTTTATCACTTCCCATACTTTGTTTTCTGTTCTGGCCTCGTACGTTTCTCTCGTGAACCTCTCATTCTCCTCCCTTATCTTAATTGCCTCACACATTTTGTTGTATTCCCTTTTTTCTTCCCTGAATCTTTCCTCGACTAATTCTCCTTTTCTCCACTTTTTGAGTGCCCTCCTTACTTCTTTCTTTTCACTTCCAACATCCTCGTCCCGACATCCTTTCTTTCTTACCGGCCCCCTTTCCTCACCCCTTCGTTCTTCCTCTAATTCCTCTGCTACCCTTCTGAATTCATTCACTCTTTCCTCTATCTCTACTCTTCAGTTCTTTTTCGGTTTCTCCTTCCCATCTTACTCCTCTTCTGAATCTTTCCCTCCCTTCCGTCTGATTGAAATTGAATTTAAAGTATTATATTAAAATTAAATAATAATAATAAATATTATAATAATTTAATTATATTATTATTTATTATATGATATATACAATTAAATCATATAATAGTACAAAATAAATATAAAAATTTACAAACCTTGCGTGTAACACAAGCCTCTGAAGGCATTAAAAATGTCACCTATTTTCTCGTTCTTAGTGCATTCTCTATTAATATATTTGCATCTGTCACATTTTTATTTTCATTTGTAAATAATTTTTTTTTAAATCATCAGTAACTCGACGTTTGTTTTTATTCTTCGTTAATTGAATAATGATCGCAATAATACAGATCGTAGTAGATTCATAAATTTAGTACTCTTATACAATTTTTAAACAGTAACGAGGTTTAAACAGTAAATAATCCGAGTTGGGTATAACACGTAAGATTCTTAACGAAACTAAATGTTGTTCATGCTGCTCCTCGGCTCAAGTTTCATAGTACGGCTCTAACTTTTTACGAAACTCATTCTCCACTGCTCATTATTTTTAAGGACGAACATAAATTAATGAGTACATTTGAGTCCAAAGTATAGATTAACGAACAGCAAATGAATCAAATTCAGATGTACAAAGTACAAAAATGTTTAAACAGGACAATGAGTTTAATTTCAGTCCTAAAAAGATGTGAGATATGACTATATCTACACGCAATTTGTATCATCGTGTTAATGCTTAGTTGACTCCAAACTTTTAAAAACTGGATGCTAACAATCTTGGGATTTTCACCGGCTTGGGTGCATATTCTTCATCCTCGCCATCGGAGTCGTGACGACGAGGCTTCATTATGCCTTTTGCGATTTTGTGTTGTGATCCTTTGTCAATTCGATCAAATTTATCGAACACCAGATGTTCCACCGATATATCGAACGTTATTCCAGCCCTCGTGATTTTAAACCCACGAACCTCCAATATCGTTGAGGTGTTCATGTACAGTCGGTTTGAGCAGCGAACTCCAACTAACCTCTTGTACTTCTCCATCTCTGGACACCTCCACCAAGGGAACATTGATTTTGCCGGGAATTTGTGGACTATTGTACACCTTCGCATTGAATATTGTTGGTACAATTTGTCGTTCAACATCTTTCGTTCCGTAAATGTATTTGTTACGAATCGATACAGACAACGCTGGGAGGTCATGTATACCAAATCGGATACATGCTTGCTGGAATTCGGGCAACTAAATAACACCACGAATGTCGTCGATGATACGTTCGAACAATTCAATCAGCAATTTTTTACTTGGCTCATGCCACCAATGTTTTGCGGTTGGCATGAGGATACTGACTCGGTGTGCTGGACGTCGCATCACAGAAATTGGCCTTTTGTTTGCAAAGTTTTCAGAATCGCTTATAAAAATTCCGTGTGTGTTGCCAATCATGCATACCGAAATCGGTCTTCTGTAATTGTATTGTACGAAATTTGTTTTTTGTATTGGGATTCTGCTTACGCGCGACCTGGACGCCTGGAACTATGTCGCGATAGACCTGGACGCCGGGAACTATGGCGCGATAGACCTGGACGCCGGGAACTATGGCGCGGTCGACCTGGACGCCAGGAACGGCGACGCGATTGACCTGGACGATCCACTAGGACACCAGGAAGTCCCCATAAACCAGGACGATCGACTTGAACGCCAGGAACTCGACGTGGAGAAGCCGCTCAGCCTCGAAATGGAGAAAATGAGAGTCACAAATCATGACCCAGATGCTGACACACAGAGATCAACAAGTGTCAGAAATGAAGCCTAGATTCTGACCGTCCATAGTTACGGGAAGAAAAATCAACAGATTTTCCGGCCATAGTTTCGGGACGCAAAATCAACAACTTTTCGGCCCATAGTTGCACGATTTTTTTACATATTGTAACGTGGCAGCTTCGGCTCGCCTCGTTACTAAATGCTCCCTGAACCCTGGACGGTAAGTAAATTCATTTTCCTAGGAGTGATTGTGTGTGAGAATGAGTTTCGAGCAAACCTCCACCTAGGGAACTGTAGAAACCGAGAAAAGCTCCGAGCGGCGACAGAGACAGACATGCGCTGATGAACTTGTTAGTAATTCTTTTGTTATTCCTAAAAATTCTCTTGAGGTAACCCGTTTCCTTGAATTTAATTTAAAAAAAAATTATTGAAAGGCATGGAAAAGACTCAGAGGCGAGAGACAAACCCAGGGAGGTACGCAGGCAAAGAACGAGTCCGGGGAAACATAATCACGAGAGGGTATCTGACCGCTCACCACCGAGGGACAAGGTAGCGAAGGTCTTTTTGCTACCGAGAAACACCGTGAATCCTCCCCAGGACAAGGACCCGCCTGCAGAAAGACAGCCCGCAGCATACAGCAGTGACACCGCTCCGCATAACTCACAGGGGTTAAAGGGTTTCCCGAAATTCGCCAAGGGGACGACACTAACAGATCATAGCATTAAATAGAGCATAAGGAGGGGGTGCTGGACACCTCGCTCGTCACCGTCACTCTGGCGTTAGCTCCTCTAGCGTGCGGATGCGTTTGCGTTTGAGTGGTGAGAGAATTTAGTAGAGTTGCGTTGAGTAGAGCCTTTGTGGAGATTTTGTGCAGGATATCGTGTGAGGGATTCCGAGGAACCCCAGAGGGTTTTCACCGAGCTTTTACGCTGGTCATCTTTAAATAAGTGACTTCATTTTGCCTGCGGCAAATCTGAGCGGATCCCTTTGAATCTGAGATATTTTGCGGTCTGAGAATAGACCCCGAGTAGAAATTTAATCAGGGCCGAAGCAGGCGGCAGTAGGGCCTGATAGGCGCCTGATGTAACGCTTTGTTCCATCAGGCCCTGATTAGACAGTACTACTGAATACTAGAGCCTGATCAGGCCCATGCTAACCTTGCGTTACACGGGCATGCCTCATTGAATTTCTACTCGGGACACTTTTTGTTACTTGGATCTACAGTTCAGATCGAAACTGAGCTTCGAATTGTCGACCGAAGCCAGAGTTTGCAAAATGGGTTATTAGAGAATTTTGAATGTTAAATTTTGAGTTTTGAGTAGAGTCTTTTCCGCGCGGAGGGTTTCGCCTCGTAGCGCTGTTCGCCATTTAGTCTTTGTCGTTGCCTCGTGGCTCTTAGCGGAGAGTCAGACACGCCAGAGTCCTGTAGGATTTATTATTTGCCTCTAGAGGATATATTTTATGGGAATTATTGCCTTGGTGGCTTGTTAATTAATTATTGTTAATTTTTTGGTATTCTGATCCCTCGCGGGATAGTATTAAGAGAATTTGGGAAGTCGGCGGTTCGCTTCTCGAACCGTTGAATTTGAAATCGGCGTAGCGTTGGTTTGTTTACCTTCTTCCCGGAGCTCGGTCTCGCCTCACGAGAGCCGCGCGAAGCCTGTAGCGGTTAGTGTTGTTATTAATTCTGTTAATATAGTTTATTAGAATACTGGTTCGCTTCACGAACCTTGAGAGAGGATTATCACCTCGGGTGATACTGATTATTGTTGTTTTTTTTTGATTGTTTGAGATTATGGTTTTCTTTTTTAATATTATTTTTCTGATTATTTTTTTGTTAATTTAGCTGTAAGAATGATCCCTGAGGCTCGTTAATTGTATTGACTGGTTAACCCGGGCCTGTCGGGTAATTAAATTCTTTTGTTCATTGTTCCGAGACCTCAGCCCTGAGCTGCCTTGTTTATTTTCCTTTTGCTGCTTTTTTTGTTCTTCAGAATTTCCCTTGGAGATTCATTGTTTTTTTTATTGAATAAATTGCTAGTTATTTTGTTTGCCTTGAAACCTGAGTTTGTTGCTGCCAACCCCTACTTCTCCCCTCCACCTCGGCTTGCCGTAACCTTTCCCCGCCCCTCTACCAAACACTTTGCTGCCGGCCGCTTTTGTTTTGTTTGAATAGGATTTACAGATTCCGAGGAGAATTGATGCGAAAGGCATCTGGCGCCCAAAACAACCCCTGACTTACCCGTCGAGTCGATACGGCAGATCCGTATCGACCGGATTGGTTTGATTATTGATTATCCTGTGGGTCGATGAGTTCGACCCAATTTGAGTAGAGAGAACTGTGACCCTGTGAGTCAGTTAGTTGAGCTTTCTTTTCAGATTTTCTCCCAGTGAAGGACTTGCGCTCAGACGCGGGCCTGAGTCGCGTTTATAGAAAGTCCTCGTCACAATATATAAAGAGGTATGGTCAATACTACTTTTCTATAATTTTTATTAATACTGGCAACTCTGGCTAAATACACGATTAAGAGCAAACAAAGCCAATTTTAATTCACTCACCAAGCAAAAAAAAAAGGTCATCCCCATCCTCGAGCCAGGAAAAGACCCCTCTCTCCTACAACGGTTGTGACGTTTTCCTTCCGAAACAGTCTGGCTTGAGTGATCTCACAAGCTGGATGGTCGTTCTCCTCGCAAATGCCAAATATACATTTTTAACAAAAAATAGTACATTGTGTAACAAGGAGGCAAACTCGGTCTTTTCATGCCGAGCGTCAGTCTGCAATATAAGTCGTAGACGAGTATTGCAAACACGCGAGGCGAAAAGACCGTTGCCTCCTTGTTGCACACAATACTTTATATAACAAGAGTACGATCTACGCGTTTTGAGGTTAGGTGGAACTGTCGAATAATCCGACACTTGACTGCCACTCCGCATGCGCGGACTCGAGAGGAGTAAAAATGAAAGGGCCGGCAAAGTAAGATTTTCCCGGGCGTGGAGTGCTATTGGTATGGGGCATTCCACCTCAAACCGACCCCTCATGAGCGTGACCCTCTGGGATTTCGATGCCCAATGGATTATTTGGTTCGTTTCGGTCAAAAATGATGCCTCTAATTTTTGAAAAATTTTCCGACATTTTTGAAGGTCGTATGGTGACCTCAAATATCATCATCAAGATGGACATTTTTCAAATCGCTGATTTTTTTTGTAGAATCAAGGACTCGAAAACACATCGTTTGGGCATAGACCGATCATGGGATGAAAATGCTAACATTTTTTTTTTCAATTTTTGATTTTTCACAAGAATATCAAAAAAATTCTAATCATGGTTTTTTGTAGTGAAAAATAAAACGAAAAGAAACTTTATCTTGGTGAAATTTGATTTTCTTGTTGGTTGAAGAGTAAAACGCCAAAAACGATCGTTGATTGCGGTTTTTTTTCGAATCAAGCATCGTTTTTGGCGTTTTACTCTTGAACCAACAAGAAAATCAAATTTCACCAAGACAAAGTTTCTTTTCGTTTTATTTTTTACTACAAAAAACCATGATTAGAATTTTTTTGATATTTTTGTAAAAAATCAAAAATTGAAAAAAAAAAATGTTAGCATTTTCATCCCATGATCGGTCTATGACCAAACGATGTGTTTTCGAGTCCCTGATTCTACAAAAAAAAATCAGCGATTTTAAAAATGTCCGTCTTGATGATGATATTTGAGGTCACCATACGACCTTCAAAAATGTCGGAAAATTTTTCAAAAATTAGAGGCATCATTTTTGACCAAAATGAACCAAAAAATCCATTGGGCATCGAAATCCCAGAGGGTCACGCTCATGAGGGGTCGGTTTGACGTGGAATGCCCCGTATATATTGGGGGGAGGGCGTCCGAAAAATATAGAACTCGCCGAATACTTATTTTTTATGCCTGTTTTTGATGCATAAAGTGGCACTTCGAACACCTAAGAATGACCCTCGAAGATTAGTCACGAATTCTGAATTATCAACCTGTATTAATGACATCTTTGAAACGTCACTTTTCGTGCCGTAAAGTGCAGTTTTAATGTCTGTGCCGTTAAAAATATTTATTGAGGAAAAGGCATTGAAAGTTACTTCGACGCCACGTGAGAGTCGTGAGATGCACATGAATGTGCTGATAGGAACTGCTGTAAACCGTAGCTGTAAACTGCGGTTTAATCACTTTCAGTGTTTTGCGCGGAATTCTTTGGAATACATAACTGATAACAAACAGGATATGCAACAAGGTTGAGGAATAATGTATCGTCGTGGCGATTGGTTGCCACGTCCACTTGTACATTTTATTTTTATGGAGAGTGAGCCAAAATTCTGAGGTATGGACTTCCATACCTGCTTAATTCTAAGGTATGGAGTACTTCACCAAAACCATAGGGGGATCGCCGGCCCTGTCTTTATATTCTCATATTGAAACAAGAAGCTGGTCTGGCCCACCGCTGAATGAAATACACGATGCAATCTTCCCCGATTATTATTTACGAATTAAAAATATACTATTGGCCATCAAATATGCGGCTGGCAAAATCATATGCCTTTGGGATATTTTCGCCGTCGAAATTCGATGAATTGTATATCGTGTAACAATTGACGGACGAAACTTTGGGATTGAGACGAGTACGAAGCTTGTCAGCAATCACACGAGTGGCAAATCAACAATCGTCCCTAGTCACACGCCATATTTTTTTTCAATCTAAAAAAACATGACCCTTGGAAGTTGAACCGAGTTGGAGTTTTTCACTCCCAGAGAAAGGTAATTTCAGACCAGATTTGGTATGACGCGCCAAAAATAGGGAAATATTTGCCCAGAATGATATGGCGTGCCAGAAAAAAGTCATTTTGGTAGGCTATACCAGCACCGGGCAGAAATTTTCTTCTTCTGGACGAGTGATGAGCCATTTTTGCACTCCGAAATGAGGAAATCTCTGTCCAGAAATGGTATAGCCCGCACAAAAGTGTAAAATTTCTACCTCCAAGAGGTAATTCCAGCTCCGAGATGGCAACCCCAGCAATTTGGATCATTGATTAATGATGTGTGTAGAGACATCTAGTGTCAAGTTAAGTAAACTATAACCTATGTCTATGTATGTACCATGGTGGCTCTATGGGGTCTTGAATAAACCAGATCATAAGTGACTATCATGGCGTGCAGACCTGTTGAGTCCAGTCTCCCGACCTATCCCTAACCTAATATAACATGGCGCAGTCGGTAAAAAGCGGAAATATATATCGCTAAATAATAAAAACGCGTGTAGAAATAAGAAAACACGGTTAAAATAAACAAATAAAGAAAGATTGCAAAGATTAAAATGGGTGATCATCGGGGCGTCGCGCCATTAAGCATGGCTGGGAACGTGGCTGAAAATTGGAAAACGTGGAGATCACGTTTCGAAAACTATTTAATCGCAAGTGAGGTAAATAAAAAAGAAGAAGCAACACAGTGTGCTCAACTCTTACACTATATTGGTGAAGAAGGATTTAAAATATATACTACGTTCACTTTTACGGAACAAGAAAAAAACGTGTTGAGTGTGCTTCTAAACAAGTTTGAAACGCACTTTACGCCAAGAGAAAATTTGTCTTACGAACGATATAAACTGTTCTCCTACAAGCAGCAGCCAGGACAAACGCTTGACCAATTTGCGACGGAAATTAAAAACAAAGCCAAAAAGTGCAAGCTTGGTCAGTTACAAGACAGCTTGACTAAAACCGTATTAGTATGCGGAATAAACAACGCTTCGATGAGAGAAAAGCTCCTACAAGATGATAAACTAACACTGGAACAGGCGATCGAGTTATGCCTAATCATCGAGACGTCAAAAGAACGCAGCGATGCCATGGAGTCCAGTGACACAGCGACGGTGGAAGCAATCCAGCGAAGAGGACAAAGGAACGCACCTCGCGGGTACCACAAACAGGCGAGTGGTCATGCATCACAAACTTCGGGCGGAGACCACAAGAAGATAATCTCTTGCACAAGGTGTGGCAAAAGCCATCGAATAAAGAAGTGTCCCGCGTATGGTAAGACCTGTAGTAGTTGCGGTGGCCCAAATCACTTCGAGACAGTTTGTTACGGAAATAAAAAGAAAGTCCATGAAATTGATGACACAGAAATTGAAGAAAAAAAGGTAGATTCAGTTACGAAAGTTGACAGTGATGATTACCTATTTATTGGATCGATAGAAGTAAACTCAGTTAACAAAACCGAATGGTTGTCGAAGCTTATAATAAACAAAAAGGAGGTCGAATTCAAGATAGACACAGGAGCGATGGTAAACGTAATGCCTCTTGAAATATATCAGAAACTTGATCCAGAACAAAAGAGATTAGAAAAAACTGGTATAAAGTTAAAGTCGTATACAGGCAATAATCTAAATGTAATTGGGAAGTGTAAGTTACACTGCGAAAAAAATAACGAGCAACGCCAGTTAGAATTTTACATAGTAGATTCTAAAACGCAAATGATATTGGGCTTGCAGTCGTCAGTAGACCTAAACCTAATTCAAAGAGTCGAGCAAGTAAAAGTCGAACAATCTCACTACAAAAAACTGCTTGAAGATAACAAAGCACTGTTCGAAGGGATAGGGTGCATTAAAAAACCATATCACATAGAGTTAAAAGAAAACGCAGTGCCAGTAGTACATCCTACAAGGAAAATAGCTTTGCCATTGCTCGACCCGTTGAAGAAGAGTTTAAACGAACTTGAGAAGTTGAAAATTATTAAACAAGTTCAAGGTAGTTCAGATTGGGTTAGTCCGTTAGTAATAGTAAGGAAAGCGGAAGGCCAATTAAGAATATGTTTGGACCCACAAGATCTCAATGAGGCAATAAAGCGAGAATATTGTCAAATCCCCACGCTAGACCGAATAACGAGCAAAATGTCAGGTGCAAAAATCTTTAGCACATTGGATGCGTCAAGTGGGTTCTACCAAATACAGTTAGATGAAGAAAGCTCTAATCTGTGTACCTTCGGCACGCCCTTTGGAAGGTATAAGTTCTTACGAATGCCTTATGGTATAAAGTCAGCACCTGAGGTGTTCCAGGAACGTTTCAAAGGTATATTCAATTTAGAAGGGGTCGAAGTTTATATTGATGATATAATAGTTTGGGGAAAAACTCAAAAAGAACATGATCAAAGACTAAAAACTGTGTTTGAAGTAGCCAAAGAAAATAATGTCAAGTTTAACCTGAAAAAATGTAAATTTGGGAAAGACAAACTTAAGTACTTGGGTCATGTAATTTCAGAACAAGGAGTAGCTCCAGATGAAAACAAAATTAAAGCTATTCTAGAAATGCCTAAACCCACCTGTAAGTTAGAGATACAAAGACAACTGGGTATGCTCACGCATGTAAGTAAATTCATAGAAGGGTTCTCGGAGACTACCTCTCCGTTGCGAAGTCTATTGAGAAAAGATGTAGAGTTCTGTTGGCAAGCGGAACACGACAAAGCATTTGATGAGCTAAAAACCAAGCTAACAAGTAACCCGGTACTACAATTTTTTGACGTCACAAAAGAATCTGTCATTTCAGTAGACGCATCAAAGTCAGGGTTAGGAGCAGTATTGTTACAAAAGCAGCTACCGTGTGCATATGCCTCTAGGGCAATGACAGAGACACAGACGCGGTATGCCCAAATTGAAAAAGAGCTGCTGGCTGTATGCTTTGGATTGGAAAGATTCAACGAGTACATCTATATGGCAAGAAAGTAGTGGTAGAAACTGACCACAAACCGTTAGTCTCTATATACAAAAAACCATTGCATAAATGCCCAGCTCGCTTGCAAAGAATGTTATTACAAATACAAAAATATGAAATAGAGCTGAGATACAAGCCAGGTAAAGATTTACTCATCGCAGATGCTTTGTCGAGAGCCTATTTGACGGAGAAAAGTGACGATACGTTTGAGAAAGAGATAGAGCTACATGTGTGTTTAATACAGACTCAACTGAATGTCACTGAAAATAAATTACGAGAAATCAAACAAAAAACTAAAGAAGACCCAGATCTACAAGACCTGAAGCAAGTGATAATTAACGGTTGGCCGAACAGCAACAAAAAGTTGAAAGAAGGCTTGAAAATTTACAGTCAATATAAAAGTGAGCTAACCGTTAACGATGACTTGATATTCAAGGGTCAAAGTCTAGTGGTACCAAAAGAGATGAGAAATGAGATGTTAGATAGAATCCATTACAGTCACTTAGGCATTAACAAATGTCTAAAACTAGCCAGAGAATCTCTCTTTTGGCCCGGAATGTCGAACCAAATCATACAAAAAATTAAACAATGCAACGTGTGCTATGAGTACTCCAATTCACAAACCAAAGAACCACTCATACCACATGAAATACCGACCATTCCGTGGAATAAGGTAGGGTGTGATATATTCAAGTTTCGGGGGCAAGATCACCTGCTGATAATTGATTATTACTCAAAGTTTGTAGAAGTTGAGAAGCTGGTCAACAACATGACAAGCCACACAGTGATAGAGAAAATGAAGTCTGTTTTTGCGAGACATGGTATACCCTTGACAGTAGTTTCAGACGGAGGTCCTCAATTCACATCGGGACTATTCACTCAATTCACCATAGATTGGGAGTTCAATCACGTAGTGTCGTCACCTCATTATGCACAGTCAAATGGGATGGCTGAAAGGCACATACAGACAGCTAAACAGATATTCAAGAAGGTTTTAGACGACAGTAAGGATATCAATTTAGCGCTATTACATTATAGAAATACTCCAGTTTTCAATAATGTCTCTCCTGCAGAAATCTTGATGTCAAGGAAGCTAAGATCAAACATCCCATGCATGACAAAACTGCTGAAACCTAAAAAAGTTGTTGGTTATAACAAAGCAGAAATTGACAAAAGACAAAAAACACAGCAAATGTATTATAATAAAAAAGGTGTTAGGGAATTACCAATAATACCAAATAATACTAGAGTTTTTGTACAGGTTAAACCGCAGGCCAACTGGTCGTTAGGAGAGACGTTAGAGAAAGTAAGAGAGAGAACCTATAGAGTTCAAATGGATAACGGGTCAATCCTAGTACGTAACAGAAGGCTGATTAAACCTATCAAGTCTAGAAACATACCTGCTTACAAAATGACCAAAACAGAGGGAAAGAAGGAAGAAAGTATTAGTAAAGTGTTTGTAGAGATAGAATCCAATGTGGTAGAGAACGAAGAGGAAGAGATAGGAATAGCAGAAGAAAACTTGGTAGAAGATGTAAACCAAGAAATCGAGTCAGAATACGAAAGTCTGTCTTCTTCAGAGACGGACACGAACGAAGAGGTTGATTGCGATAGACCAAAAACAACCACCTCAGGTCGTATTATAAAAGTACCTAAAAGATTAGATCTATAGTAATAAGTTTAAAAAGCAATGTATAACAAAGTCAGTAATCTAAGAATATTCCTATGTAAACAACAGTAGATCTTAAGAAAAGGGGATGTAGAGACATCTAGTGTCAAGTTAAGTAAACTATAACCTATGTCTATGTATGTACCATGGTGGCTCTATGGGGTCTTGAATAAACCAGATCATAAGTGACTATCATGGCGTGCAGACCTGTTGAGTCCAGTCTCCCGACCTATCCCTAACCTAATATAACAATGTGAAAATCAATTTATTCGGCAGCTTTCGTCCCGCTAAACTACTAGGCGATTCGCTTTTTCATGTGAGTGTCATAAGAACATTCATTCTGACGACGCTCGTTCACAATTATACATCTTCGAAATGTGATCATTCAAACAGAATTAATCCAACATATTGGTTATACAGGGTATCCGAATAACGACCCAAAATTCACTTGATTGAAAATCGATTTGGATAAAGATTCAAATCTAAAGTTATCGATTCACTCAAAGTTCTACCTACGAACTTATTTCGCTTCTGTATTTGTTTTATGCCTACAATAAACCATAGTCTATTTCGTGATCATAAACGCATCGGATCGTGCAAATCGTGCCCAACAACCGGATGCTCCGCAGCTATTGTTATCCACTACGTGATAACGGCTGTTTGTCGTGCGATTCCGAACCTCCTGATTGGTCTACGAGCAGTTATTATTGACCATGATAGATTCTAAACTCTAGCACGCATCCACACACTTTTTGTATAAAAGCTGCTCCATTTTGGTGCCTTCATCAGTCGACTTGATATACTCGACAAACTTCAACGATGAAAATAGTGATTTTCCTTGCTGCGGTATCCGCTGCGAATATTTTCGTGGTTGTTGTGGGTGCTGCGAGTGCCTATCGACTTCAAACTCTACCTGAGGTCCGAATACTGCGTTCTGGAGAACTCCAAGTAACATTCGAGAACATTCCCAATATTGAATTTCTCTCGTTTCATGGAAACAAAAATACGCCGATTGAATGTAAAGACATACAAATGATTTAACTGGCCATTACACTCGTCACTTTCCGACGAAATTTTTAACTAACGAAATGTCTCTGATCCAGTTCCCTACACAGGGGATATCAATGGAAGTATAAAGAGACAAAAAGACGGTAAATGGATTTACATGAGCCCCTCGGGTAAAGTGAAGCCTGGAAACACAATTTTCTACTGGTTAGTGATTCGAAACGGCGGAAGCTCTACGCACTCAGAACCCCAAAACTTCACTCTGTCTAAAAAATATTGGTTAGATCCATGTAAGTTTAAATGCTTTGGATCTACGTAGATCTAAATTTGGAATAGATCTAATGAAATCTACGTATGGTGAGTGCACCAATGGTTGAACGGTCACCAATGATTGAACGGTGTCACTGTTTTCTTGGAAAAATAAGGTGTCGTGTTGTCTTCTGTTTTCACAACTTTTTGTATCGGAATCTATGTTTCACCGTGCGACAATGCCACACGTCAGATACGTTCATACCGGAGGTGAAATAGTGCAATAAATCGTTTTCGGGAAGCGTGTGTGCTTGAGCGCTCTGAAATGTCGAGAATAGTAAGTATGGCCGCTTGTCCCCTACACGGTTAGGATATATTATACGTTCAGGGTGTGTAAAATAAGGCATGATTTCGATTTCTGTGGATCATAATATGTATAAACTTTCTTTTTGTATAATTCTTACGATACATAACCTCGAAATACGCTTAAACTGACAGTGTTCAGTTCATGGTTCCGGGAATCGTAACTTCTCCAATGATTGAACGGCGTCATTCGTTCGTATATTCGGTCAGAGGTTCCTGCTAGAGATATCTAGCAAATACCTACCGTACTATTGTCACTTGTGAAATCTGGTCAAATAAATGTCCTAATAACTATACTTCATTTCATACCTATCTACCCAACTGTTTAATTCACGTTTTTACATCGTTCGGAGCAGAGCGTTCAATTATTGGAGTAGGGCGTTCAATGATTGGATCAGAGCGTTCAATCATTGGTGCACGCACCCCACGTTCCAGTTATATTATATTTCAGTGGAGTGCACCAATGATTGAACGACTAACAAGGGGAAGCTAGATGCGAGGGGTGACCGATTCGGAACATCTTTCGCCCACATGTAGGGTGCACCTAGGGGTGTACCAGGCCCAAGTAATATGGCGCGCTTCTCAGCCGTTTTCGAGATAGAAAAAATCGAGAATTTTCGAGCAGTCATATACTATTTGCGTACGACCGAGTACCACGAGCGCGTAGCGTAGTCAGCAACGTCTCCGCTTCGTAAACGCTGGATCGCCGGATCGAATCCCGGTGTCGACACTTTTTTTTTTTTTTTTTTTTTCAAATATTTCATTTCTACGGCAGCTGCTATGCGAATAACTTATTATCTTTTCTCTTATTCTATTCCATTCATATAAAATATCTCTGTAAATCAATGAAGAAATATTCAAGTATGAAAAAGGTGCATAGTTCGTGATTCCCAGGTCTTGTATTCCATGAAATTACTTCTAGGGAAGATTGTATCAAAATTCAATCGCTCGTACACCATCAGCTATCTTCTCCAATATTCCGCGATATGTTACAGTACGCTTGGTTTGCAGCAAAATTATGTGACGACAGGACATCTTTTCTGAACGTTAACGAGGTTTGTTTCGCAATTGAAGTTTTGAAAAAATCTTGCGGATGTGGAAACTCGGCGTTTATTGCGTGCGCTCGATGCCGAAATAATTATTGCTTTCCGTGTTTCTGCGATAAGTACCACCCTAGTTCTTGCACTATTGATAATGAATGAAACGCCAATAAAAAGTTTGATTTTTCTTTGGTAACACATGGATTTATTCGTCACGATTCTTTGCCTACCTTCCACCTCAATACCAGCACCTCGTTATTCCTTATTCCTACATAATAATCCACAATAAAAAAAATATATACATTAATTCATCGAAATAATAAGTTATTCGCATAGCAGCTGCCGTAGAAATGAAATATTTGAAAAAAAAAAAAGAAAAAAAAAGTGTCGACACCGGGATTCGATCCGGCGATCCAGCGTTTACGAAGCGGAGACGTTGCTGACTACGCTACGCGCTCGTGGTACTCGGTCGTACGCAAATAGTATATGACTGCTCGAAAATTCTCGATTTTTTCTATCTCGAAAACGGCTGAGAAGCGCGTCATATTACTTGGACCTGGTACACCCCTAGGTGCACCCTACATGTGGGCGAAAGATGTTCCGAATCGGTCACCCCTCGCATCTAGCTTCCCCTTGTAAGCGCACTGCAATATAATATAACTGGAACGTGGGGTGCGTGCACCAATGATTGAACGCTCTGATCCAATCATTGAACGCTCTGCTCCGAACGATGTAAAAACGCGAATTAAACAGTTGGGTAGATAGGTATGAAATGAAGTATAGTTATTAGGACATTTATTTGACCAGATTTCACAAGTTACAATAGTACGGTAGGTATTTGCTAGATATCTCTAGCAGGAACCTGTAACCGAATATACGAACGAATGACGCCGTTCAATCATTGGAGAAGTTACGATTCCCGGAACCATGAACTGAACACTGTCAGTTTAAGCGTATTTCGAGGTTATGTATCGTAAGAATTATACAAAAAGAAAGTTTAAACATATTATGATCCACAGAAATCGAAATCATGCCTTATTTGACACACCCTGAACGTATAATATATCCTAACCGTGTAGGGGACAAGCGGCCATACTTACTATTCTCGACATTTCAGAGCGCTCAAGCACACACGCTTCCCGAAAACGATTTATTGCACTATTTCACCTCCGATATGAACGTATCTGACGTGTGGCATTGTCGCACGGTGAAACATAGATTCCGATACAACAAGTTGTGAAAACAAAAGACAACACGACACCTTATTTTTCCAAGAAAACAGTGACACCGTTCAATCATTGGTGACCGTTCAATCATTGGTGCACTCACCCTATGCCAAGGCGGCTGGTCCAAGCCGAGAGAGATAGCTGTTCGCGACAGCTGTTGGTATTCTCCTCTCTGTCCGTACAGTCAAGTCCAAAAGTTGACCTTACTCATGATTACTCAAAATTTAACCTACCGTGTATAAATGATTCTCTCTTCAAATTATCGAACAGCGATCTAATAGGTTTTAATTATAAATGAAACTCTCAAATTCAATTCTATTTCAGATTGTTTTGATTATTATCAAATTGAGCAGGCCGGAATAACTTTTTGCAGATGCTGTACGATACTTGGATGCGCGCGTGCGCGACGCGGTGAAACAGAAAGTCCAGCAGATGACAGTGGACAGAGATATCTCTGAGTGACCGCGGCCTCTCTACGGGAAGGATGGGCGGCAGACGTTCCAGTTATATTATATTTCAGTGGTGCACTCGCCCTAGATCTCATGAGATCTTAAGAGATCGACGTAGATCTAATTTTTATGTCAATGTCAATTCCGGAAGGGAATTGAAAAAACATTGATTAATTGCATAACTGTAATAAAAAAATATTCACTATCATCATAGAATAAGAAATCGTAAATACGAGTAAGGAGAAAAAATAAAAAAAAACAAATTGTGAAAATCGGACCAATCGGAATTGAACCCTCGAACTTCGGATTACCAAACCTGTACCATACTAGATGAGCTAAGGCGCTTTCTGAAAATACGTGCGTTTCTGGCATACTTATGGTCCAATGAGTCCAAAGAGACGTGAAATTTTTTCTTGGATTCAATGAGCAACAACGTTTCGCTGCGATTATTCCATCTACTCATCGCAGATCTACCTAGGTCTAAAGTAGATGCAACGATATCTGGGTGGATATACATAGATCTTGTGAGATTTTTTGATGGTGATATTTTTTACTCTATTTAATTCGTAGGGAGGATTTTCCTAATTTAAATAAATGCAATGAAGTAAAACATGTTATTATGGGAAAAAATTAATAAATTTGTATTTATTGTGAACTTGATTGTTTGTGAGTAAATTTGTTAGACGTAAAAATTGTGAATATAAAATTGTATATGCACATGAAAAAAAAACCTTTTTCCTTTTCTATCTTTCACAATTTTTTTTATAAATACTAATCATTCATGCGTGCATTTATTCATTCATTCATTCATTCTAGCAATCAATATAAACATAAAATAAATTCAATTGTGAATATAAGAATAAAAATTTTTCAATAATAATCGTTCTATGTCAGTCTTTAATAATTTATGAGCGACGCTTTAATCATATAATGTTTAAAATCTTTGGGAAGAATTATTCGTCTTGAAAGACTTTTATTTATCAATGATATGAAAACTTATCTTTGAACAACAGAGAATTATCCTCGTGGAAGCTTGATGGTTGTTGAGGTTACGTGGTACGATGTCCGACGTGTCGTAGAATTCCCATTTCTCCTTCGTTGACTCGAATTCTCTTCTACGTTGATAACTATTGTATTGTTCGAACATTTTACAGTCTTATTGACGTTGATTTCAAGTTCCTAGGCTTACAAGCGGAGGGCGCGTGTTTCGGGTCACGGATTTCGAAACCCTTTTGGGGTATGAAAGTAGTTCATAATAACAAACTACAGCCCAAGCGGCAGGGCCAGTTTCGCAGCCGTTTCCGAGAAGAACCGGTTTGAAAATCTTAGCGCTATTCATATACCTGCATCGTTGCGCTTGGAACTGTTGAGGTGGCGTGGCTCAAGGACTCAGCGCCCAGTTACTACCACCCGGGCAGGCTGAGTTCGAGTCCGCTCGCGATACTTTTTTTTTGTCAATCAATTTTCCATCTTTTTTTCTGCCTAGCAACATATGTTTATTTGTCTACAAATTCGTCAATTAACCTACAAAATAAGGAATTGTAACGCTGCTATTCTTTATTATTAACCACTGTTCTATTACAAGCTGGTACAAAAGCTTAAATGAATGGTGTTATTAGTTGCTATGACTGCAATCGTCTGCCGTATAGCCGTTGCAGCTATTAGAATGGTACTTATCGTAAAAGCACGAAGAACATAAATTATCATCACACCATGCGCATTTTATAAATGCAACGTTTTCGCACTTGCAATGATTTTTCAAAATTGACAGAGGAAAGCATACCTCGTTCACATTCAAAAATACAGTCCTTTCTTCGATCAATTTGGCGGCAAACCACGCATATTTCAACATACCTATTGTTAAATTTTGGAGCGCTTAATTGATTGTGAACCAATTTGGACTGTATTTTTTATCGAATCTTCATGCGAAGCTATTTCCCTTTGTTCTTGTAATAAAGCAGGAGCATTTTGCAACCGCTTTATTAGAAGTGTTACCTGTCGATAAAAATATACGTCGCATGGTTGACAGAGGGGTGTACATTTTGGGCTTATAAATTTGAGGGTGCATGTCGCTTCTCCAGACTCATTGCCCCTGAGTCCCTGAGCTACGCCACCTCAATCGTTCCAAGCGCAACGATGCAGGTATATAAATAGCGCTAAGATTTTCAAACCGGTTTTTCTCGGAAACGGCTGCGAAACGATCATGTCTATAATTTTATGTCTCATTTGATTGAATTAAGCACTTTTAGCTGCGAACTATGGCTGCTAGCTTCAGCTTCATTGGCACTTACACCGTTTCTGAACCCCTTCCTAGTCTGCCATTTTCCCCCGTCATATTAGAAATTTTCTGCGAATCTGGAAATCTACAACTTGTAACGCCCCCAAAATCCTCTGTGCAGGATTTGTGGACGTACCTTCGTACGGAGTAGTACGGTAGCCCGTGCCGGTGTCTACGTGTATGTCGGGTGTTTGGGAGGTGTGAATGCGGGATTCGGATCCACGCGAGGAACGATCGTTGATGCTTAATGATCAACAATGACCGCTCGTATAAAACCGAGGGATTTTAGGTATGAGTTTCACAAGCAACAGCCGTTAACGTGTAATAATCAACAATGACCGCTTGTGAAACTGCAGGAACTGAGATACGGACTTCGCAAGGAACAGCTCTTAATACGTAGTAATTAACAGTGACTGCTTGTGAAGCTGTGGGATCGTGCGTGCGGATTTTGCAAGGAACAGTCGATAATCGTAATGATTAACAATAACTGCTTGCGGAACCGTGGATTTTGAGATGCGGATTTTACAAGGAACAGTTGTTAATGCGAGGTGATCGTATAGCCGAACGTTAATTTGATTTGAATATAAATCAATGAAAACTAGTAGGTTTGGGTCCTTTCTGGAATCCCATATAGCCGAACGTTAATTTTAATTCTATCTCGAATTAATGAAATCTAGTAAGTAGTAAGCCAATGTTAAAGTGGAAGATTGCTTCGTCTCAGAAATTGTACTGAATTCAGTACTTCATCATTGCATTCAGTACGTCAGTACGCCTTCCGTGAATTTAGTACGATTTTGTGGTGGTGGCTTTTTCACCTTTTATTTATTATTCATTTTCTAAAGGCACATAACATATATGTTCCATCTAGCCAACTTTAGATATGAACATGTCTTTTTTTTCTGGTCGTTGCAGATCACTAATAAAATTTGAACAAATTTACACTTCGAATGCATTTATTTTACTCCAATTTGAGCTTTCCGTTGAATTTAGTACGTAAATCCCACTTTCAGTACGTTTTGGCGCTGCGGTCTAGTACGTAACCAAATTTCGTTCTGGAAACACTAGCTGTACTGCGTCGTCGCTTATATAGGCGACGGCGCGTTAATCCCTGATGTTCTACGGGCTTCTATGAATCCCGAGCGTCGTTCTAAAATCTTCTATGACATTCTATGCTCATTTCCTGGCAAACAAGTGGCTTTTCAATATTAACTCATATAGTCATTTCTTTTAATGTTTTAAGTGCCTATAATATGGCATCAACAAAACTCAAAATTTGTCTATTTCAATTCTTATAAATAAAACAAACAAAATTATATGTATGCGACGATTTTGGGCGTCGCAAACTGATCTTATTCATTGAGGTTCAAGCTTTCGATCCATATTTTTTTCGTAGATTTGATATCGTAATTGTATTCTTCATCAGCATCCAAAGTGAAAAAAAAAGTTAGCGCGAAAGGTGGACTTACACTGGCACGGAAAAAATCGATCTTCGCGAGCCATTTGCTCAAAGACAGATTGATGTATTCCATCGGGATTAGCGCCACTTGAAGAAGCTCGAAAAACTCTATAAGATACGTTCTCAATTTTTTTTAATATCAGTTCATCGAATTTTGGGACAGTTTTTTTGATCTCCTGAAAAATCGTTATGACGGCACTTACACCGTTTTGCTGTGTCATCCTTCAGTTAAACTTGACCTCTGTGACACTTTGCCCTGGAAATTTCTTTTATGAGATTGTTAAACTCTAGCTTCTCTGTTTTTTCTGATTCGACACATAACGTCGCCAATGCATTCAGGTAATGTATTTGTTGCAGGGCATGCCACGACAAATTTCTACACAGGTGGACGCGGATGTGGAAGATATAATCAGAATCCGTCCTCGAACAATTGTCAGGCGACTCACGAGAATCGTGGGACATGAAGTACCAGTGACTTTTTTTATTGCACCCAACCGGTGGATAGGCTATTCGAAGTTTAACGGTGCTTTTTACAGAGCTGTAATGCTTGCACGAAACAGGATGCTTGGAAGATTCTCACACCTGCTTGCGGATATTTCGTTACTGTAAACTGTGTTAGGGTAGCGTGGTCCGAAACCGACCGCCTAATGGAAAGGATGTTTCGGACCACGATTTTTTGGCCGGTCGGTTTCGGACCACGCTACCCTAACTAGCGGGTGGACACAGATGTTCGACAATCCGTTTCACACGAATTTGCAACATTGATATCGGTATGACCTCTGCAAGCCTCTGAAGGCATTAAAAATGTCGACTTTTCTCTCGTTCTCATTGCATTTTGTATTGATATGTATTCGTATCTGTCGTATTTTGATTTGGATTCGCCTGGAATAAAGATTTTTGAAATTCTTAGTCTCACAGACCGATGATAGGTGACAATCTGACGGATTAACCATACATTTGGATCGGACACAATATGACATATCGACAATCCATAATCGTTTTACACCTTTCGTCTTCTCATATCTTTTGTTTTCTGCAAACTGTTGTCATCTGCATTGTTGTTACTTCCGTCGTACGCATTTTCGTTGCATCATAACATTCGATCCCCTACTGCCCGCTGATACCCCGGAAATAGGAGCATTTTCAATGCGAAAATAAGTATAATATGGCAGGAGTTTTTTGGGAAAAATGTGCGAAGCTGAGCCACTCCATACTTCAACATCGTAATGGATAAATAACTGTTAGGCAAAGACTCGAGGTGCACGTGCACTATCGTTTTTTATTAGTTGGCAGTAAGTGATATGAAAAAATTGACTTGGAAACGATAACGCTCCAGTGCGATCGTGACACGCATATCTTCGGACGGTACGGAACATCGGCCAATACGAGAAGCATACTCGAGGTGGTCGATAACGAATTTACCGTTTATTTGTACAGAAAATAATTCCTATGCCGACGGCGTTGCATTAGATGGTCAGATTCATGTGAAGCCGACCTTCGGAATTTCAATGGAAAAGCTTTGATCCGGTTACGAGCTTTTCTGCTCAGATATCACAACGTATGTCGAACGTCGCGTGAGTTCGACTCCATTCCGATCATCTCTTGGTATTAAAGCCAGAAATACAGTTGCACTAAGCAACGATCCGCAAGTAGGTGTGAGAATCTTCCAATCATCCTGTTTCGTGCAAGCATTACAGCTCTGTAAAAAGCATCATTAAACTTCGAATAGCCTATCCACCTGCTGCGGTTGGTCGCAATAAAAGAAGTCGGTGTTACTTCATGTCCCACGATTCTCGAGAGTCGCCTGATAATTGTTCGAGGACGGATTCTGATTATCTTCCACATCCGCGTCCAGTCGTGAGTCACATGATCGTCACATCGGTTCTCGTCTTGGGTATTAAAAGGGGGACCTCGGGCCACATTTGGCATTACTCGAAGAGTCCCACTCGCCGATCCTCCATCATGAAACTATTCGCCCTCATCGCCGTCGCTTTGGCTCTCGTCGCTGCGGTCTCTGCAAATGAAGCGGACATCATGCGTGAGTATCTCAAAATATTATCCACCCTGATAAGAATCACTAGACTTGCAAGGGGAAGCTAGATGCGAGGGGTGGCCGAATCGGAACATCTTTGGCCCACATGTAGGGTGCACCTAGGGGTGTACCAGCTCTAAGTAACATGGCGCGCTTCTCAGCCGTTTTCGAAATGGAAAAAATCGATAATTTTCGAGCAGTCATATACTATTTGCGTACGACGGCATTCCACGAGCGCGTAGCGTAGTCAGTAACGTCTTCGCTTCGTAAACGCTGGATCGCCGGATCGAATCCCAGTGTCGAGACTGTTTTTTTTTTTTTTTCAAATTTTTCATTTCTATGGCAGCTGCTATGCGAATAACTTATTATTTCTATAAATTAATGTTAATTGAGGTGGAAGGTAGGCAAAGAATCGTGACGAATACCTCATGTATTACCAAAGAAAAATCGATCTTTTTATTGGCGCTTCATTCATTATCAATAGTGCAAGAACTAGGGTGGTATTTATCGTAGAAACACAGAAAGCAATAATTATTTCGGCATCGAGCGCACGCAATGAACGCCGAGTTTCCACATCCGCAAGATTTTTTCAAAACTTCATTGTGAGAACGCAAGTTCTTTTGTTCGCATGCAGCTGTCTTCGGCAGGTCAAGAACTACTGGCGGAACGGGTCAAAACCAGTCGCAGCTTGAATAGTAAAAGGACAATTCGCCGAAAACTACCTACATCCTTCATGGAATACAAGACCTGGGAATCACGAACTAGGCACCTTCTCCATACTTGAATATTTCTTCATTGATTTACAAAGATATTTTATATGAATGGAATAGAATAAGAGAAAAGATAATAAGTTATTCGCATAGCAGCTGCCGTAGAAATGAAAAATTTGAAAAAAAAAAGTGTCGACACCGGGATTCGATCCGGCGATCCAGCGTTTACGAAGCGGAGACGTTACTGACTACGCTACGCGCTCGTGGAATGCCGGCAAATAGTATATGACTGCTCGAAAATTATCGATTTTTTCCATCTCGAAAACTGCTGAGAAGCGCGCCATATTACTTAGACCTGGTACACCCCTAGGTGCACCCTACATGTGGGCCAAAGATGTTCCGAATCGGTCACCCCTCGCATCTAGCTTCCCCTTGTTGGTACAGTAGACTTTTCATACTACAATTCGTAAAAATTTGGTGAAATTTCATGTGATTCAAGCTAACAACAGAAGACGCTACTACAACTGTAAACAGCACCCAAATTCAAAACAATGCCGCCGCCGCAGCAAATGCAGCATTTTATAAGAATCTCTCAACACTCAATCTGCGAACACCTGCCACTCTTCGTACACCACGATGTCGCTGATTCTGCCATGACCGATCGCTCGAGATCGCCGTCCAGCACCTACATCTGCAGTGAATATTGGTATTCGACGCGGCACGGCTTCGTAACTCTTGTAAAATTGAATAACCTTTGAAAATGTTCCACCATTGCTGCACCACAAATAAATACGATTCCGAATGAAAAAGTATTGGCGATCGATTTCTATCTCTCCCCGATAACCCATCACACTGAAAAAAACGTTCACCGATGACAGCCAGAATTCTTGTTCGTCCAGATATATTGTATTGGTAAATAGGGGACAACAATACAGTTAACGGGGTGTGATAGGTGGAATGTCGGTAAAGTAGGGTGCGTTTTTACCCACAATCTTTTTATTGCTAGGTACCCCGCGAGGAAGGTCCAGAACGGGTTTTCGTTCAGGCCTTCGATATATTATGCTATTACGTACTTACGCAGATGAAGAATCGCGTGGTTATCGGAAAAAAATTGTTTTTTGCAAAATATTATCGCCGAAATTGTGTAAAAAAATGGCCGCTCGGGACTCGATCCTCACCTGTTTGTTGAATTGTTGAAGTATCCTTGGTCTCCAGCAGTAAAATTTTCTGTTCGTCGCACACTGTGGAACTGAACAAAGCGAACGATATAATTGTTTTTTGGTATCTCGCGTCCGTTTGAGCCTCATTTTGGAACCTGCTTTCTGGCGACGCCAACCGAGACACAAAATTTTTCGACGATCTTTGCTGACGATTTTATACGCGTAGTAGGATCTATTCCTCGCCAGATGACGCGCACTTCGCAGTCCTGCGATTCACGAACCGCCGTTCCTTGTTCAGTGCTATGACAGCTGAGCGTGAATTCAAACGCTAATAATTCAGATTAAATGGTTATAACCATGAATTATTATTATTATTATTATTATTATCATTATATTTATTATTATCATCATAATAATCATAGTAACTATCATTATTATCATCAAAATAATAATAATAGTGAATAACGAAATAATTCATTATGATAATTATAAATAATTATTATTATCATTGCAAAAAATTTACTCGAAAGTGGTGAAATTTTTGAATGGGAATGAAGACGTATGCGCAACTTTTTTTTCTTTTTCTACCAACTCTTACGGTTGTAAAGCAGCGGTTGAAATTCTGTGAAACGCACAGAATAATCAAAATTCCTGATCTTTCGAGAAATTTTCAAGTTTGATCATAAAAAAATTAGACGAGGCAGAGGCGTACAGTCGTATACGCCATTTATTATTATTTTTTTCATCTTGAAAATGTTGGGAAAATTGGAATTTTTCAATAATAATAATGATGATAATAATAATAATAATAATAATATTAATAACAGTTATTGCGCAATTTTTTTTCTACCAACACTGAAATCCTGTGAAACGCACAGAATAATCAAAATTCCGGATCTCTTGAGAAATTTTCAAGTTTCATCATAAAAAATTAGGCAAGGTAGAAGTGTACAGTCTTATATGCTATCCATTATTATTATTATTTTTTATCTTGAAAATGTTGTGAAAATCGGAATTTCAATTTTCTTCCAGAATAATAATAATACTAATAATTTTAATAATTAAAACCATTATTACTATCACCATGATAATAATAGTGAATAACGAAATACATAATACACTATATAGTTCGTTCCTCGATGCGTTCAGAATTTCGGAAGGCGATCAAATCGAGTCAAGAAATATTTAATGTCCGACGTTTCGGCGACAATTCGTTGCCTCCATCAGGAACTTTATGAACAAAAAAAAAAAAATGGCGCTCACGTTTTCATTTCCATTTACAAATTTCACCACTTTCGAGTAAATTTTTTGCAATGACAATAATAATGCTTATTTAAATTTTTTGCAATGACAATAATAATGCTTATTTAAATTTTTTGCAATGATAATAATAATAATTATTTATCATATTAATGATTATTCATCATAATAATAATTGTTTCAATTATTTAAATTATTATTATTATTATTTTGGAAAAAATTGTAATTTCAATTTTCACAATATTTCAAGATGAAAAAAAAAAAACAAAAGGCGTATACGACTGTACGCCTCTGCCTTGTCTAATTTTTTGATGATGAAACTTGAAAATTTCTCAAGAGATCCGGAATTTTGATTACTCTGTGCGTTTCACAGGATTTCAGTGTTGGTAGAAAAAAAAAAAGTGGCGCATACGTCTTCATTCCCATTCAAAAATTTCACCACTTTCGAGTAAATTTTTTGCAATGATAATAATAATTATTTATAATTATCATAATGAATTATTTCGTTATTCACTATTATTATTATTTTGATGATAATAATGATAGTTACTTTGATTATTATGATGATAATAATAAATATAATGATAATAATAATAATAATAATAATAATAATTCATGGTTATAACTATTTAATCTGAATTATTAGCGTTTGAATTCACGCTCAGCTGTCATAGCACTGAACAAGGAACGGCGGTTCGTGAATCGCAGGACTGCGAAGTGCGCGTCATCTGGCGAGGAATAGATCCTACTACGCGTATAAAATCGTCAGCAAAGATCGTCGAAAAATTTTGTGTCTCGGTTGGCGTCGCCAGAAAGCAGGTTCCAAAATGAGGCTCAAACGGACGCGAGATACCAAAAAACAATTATATCGTTCGCTTTGTTCAGTTCCACAGTGTGCGACGAACAGAAAATTTTACTGCTGGAGACCAAGGATACTTCAACAATTCAACAAACAGGTGAGGATCGAGACCCGAGCGGCCATTTTTTTACACAATTTCGGCGATAATATTTTGCAAAAAACAATTTTTTTCCGATTACTACGCGATTCTTCATCTGCGTAAGTACGTAACAGCATAATATATCGAAGGCCTGAACGAAAACCCGTTCTGGACCTTCCTCGCGGGGTACCGAGCAATAAAAAGATTTTGGGTAAGAACGCACCCTACTTTACCGACATTCCACCTATCACACCCCGTTAAGCAGGAAGTAAGAGCACGGTCTTACATACAGGTCTGGAAACTCTGCCGGATTCGTGGGGTCCCTTACTGAGGAAAATTTTTTAATGCAGTGGCCGCTATAGGCGCAGCTATCTTAAGATGTAGGCAAAGTGCGGTGCGGGGCGCCGGGGGCAGATGCGGCATAACCTCAATGCATGGTACATGATCGTGCTGGGGGCGAGATCCCAGCGCCGCGTCGTGGCAGTTTTTGGTGATTTGTTTCGTCCGTAAGGAACCTACCCCCACCACCTAAATGCTGGTCGAGTTTCCAGACCTGTATATAAGACCGTGAGTAAGAGGGAAGGAGACCGATCCCCATGCTACAGAACCTGCGATGATATTGACGGCTCATTAGTAGTACAATACTTTACCACTCGTAGTGCTGGTGATGCACGCCGGGTCCCACAGACCTACCGGGTCCTCGACCCGTCACGTGATCTTGGCATACGACCAATGAAAACGTAAACAAACCCCCACCATGGCACCAACTGACCCGGCGTGCATCACCAGCACTGCGAGTGGCAGAATACCGTACTACTAAAGAGCCGTAAATATCAATCACGGTGTAAGAAGATCAGGTGGTTCAACTACTCGCAAAGTGCTGTGATTATTTTAAGACAACTCCGCGAATGTCCACCAGGTGGCACATGAGTCTAACGGGAAAGAATGGCGGCCAAATTCAAAGACAAAATCATAAACTACGGCTTTTACACGGTTAAGAATTTGTGATTTTTTTCGAACTAGTGGAAAAAGTTGTTAAACATTGTTGAAATGCTTTTCGCAGACGTAGTGAGACTTTTTCAGAGTCGTGTCACCTCGAGCCAATGCTTCCCTTCACTTGGTAAACAGATTCTATTCCTTTGGTACGCTGAAATTATATTAATATGGTACGCTTCATTGGTTTTCCGGCGTTCGCTATTACATTTTTTTTTAAATACAACTGTAATTCACCATTTTTCGGTTTTCATTCGACATATGACATATATATATATATAAATGAAACTATCGAGTATATTGATGACGCACCCTATTTGGGCACCTAGGCACGATATTTTTTTTGCAAATTGAAAATTTTTTCCTGTTGTGCGCGGCCTCGTGCGCTTCGCGCACTCCCCGGGGTTACTAAAAACTCTCCACCTAGCCAAAACTATGCAGCTACAAGTCTGCAACTGTACACTTGGCTGCCACAAAATTTGAAATTTCGTAAATTTCAGGTTCGGGTCAATGAACCCGAGTCACCAAAATGACCGATTGATTCAATTTCACATTAATGACAGTCATCGTAATGACCAGGTGTCATCAAAGTGTGCGATTCATACTCTAATAACATGGCGGTCCGTCATCAAAATAACCGATTTATATATATATATATATATATATATACTAGGGGGGCTTCGCCCCCCTGCGCGCTTCGCGCGCCAACCCCCCGAGTCAGGTTGATATTATGTGATATCGTTCTAGATATAGTGAAGTAAAGGTTGAAAAAAGGATTAAAAAATGTATGTGGAATGAAAAAAAATAGGATAGGCTTGTACAGGGTTTCTAAGGGATTCTCTATATGAACGGGGTTCACATAGGGGTTCTGAGGTATTCTTGAAATGTACAGGGTTGACATAGGGGTTCTGAGGGATTCTTAATATGTACGGGGTTCACGTGGGGGTTTCGAGGTATGCTTGACATGTACGGGGTTCACATGGGGGTTCTGAGGGAGTTTCGACATGTACAGGGTTTACATAGGGGTTCGAAGGTGTCCTTGACATGTACGGGGTTCACATAGAGGTCCAAGGCATTTTTGACGTGTACGGGGTCCGCATGGGGGTTCCGAGGGATTCTGGACATCTACGGGGTTCACATGGGGGTTTTGAGGGATTCTTGACACCTACGGGGTTCACGTAGGGGTTCTGAGGGATTTCCTCACTCTGAGGGATAAAAAATGTATGTAGAACGAAAAAAGAGTGATTTTTGTTTCAAAGTCGCCACGATGTGTGCTACGCACGCAAAATAGGATAGGATAGGATTCGGGTTGTATTCAGTAATATTTTGTACATGGTGAAAAAAGTCAAAAAGAAGAATTTGAAAATTGTGTATGGAATGAAAAAGTGTGATCTCGGTTATAGTGGTTTCGCGCGAAAGGTTTCTGCACGGATTACTGGAAGATTGGGATCCCATGATTCATATACTAAGTGTGAGTGGTTTTTTACAGTTTTTAACAGTTTTCTGTATCATGACTTGACATGTCCTGACATGACCTGTTATGACCTGACATGACCTGTTATGACCTGACATGACCCGACATGACCTGTTACGCCTGACATGAGGTTTCTGCACGGATTACTGAAAGATTGGGATCCCATGATTCATATACTAATTGTGAGTGGTTTTTTTACCGTTTTTAACAGTCCTGTCCTGACATGACTTGTTGTGACCTGACATGTCCTGTTATGACCTGACATGTCCTGACATGACCTGTCATGACCTGACACGTCCTGACATGACCTGTTATGACGATTTCGGTTCGGTTCTTTCCGGAAGACTTCGGGTATTTCCGGAAGACTTCGGGTCTTTCCGGAAGACTTCGGGTGTTCGTGGGGGATTCTGGGTAATCTCTGGGGGATTAGGTTAGGTTAGGTTAGGTTAGGTGGGGGAATTCGTGGGGGATTCTGGGTAATATTCTGGGTTAGGTTAGGTTAGGCTAGGTTAGGTTAGGTTAGGTTAGGTAGGAACACTTTGGACAGGGGAACGGCGGAACGGGGAATCTTTCATGGGGGGGGGTCGTCGTCGTCGACCTTCGAAAGGGCAGAGGGGTGGAGCCGCGGGAGGGGGGGGGGGGATCTTGACACGGCGGTGGCGGCGGCGGCGGCGGTGGCGGCGGCGGCGGTGGCGGCGGCGGCGGCGATATCTTTATATAATATAGAGCGATAGGTTATTTTAGGCCGGCTTATAGGTACAAAAAAACGCAGAAATCAATACATGCGTCACAGAAACTATGGTGTGCACCAAGGGCTAAGTGGGCTTTTTGACCTCGTGTGGTTGCAGTACTCGTCTTCGGCTCGCTGCTGCACTCGCCTTCGGCTCGTGCTAGCTCACCTCCGACTCGTACTGCAAATCTCCACACTCGGTCGAAAGAAGCCCACTCTACGCCCTTGGTGCACAATATACTATTTCAGCCCGCTAGAAGCGGGCTAAAGAGACTTTTTCCTGCCCCAGGGCGCAAAATCCTGTTTTCCGCCAGCTCACTCGGTCTGAAAAGAGGCATTTCTGCAGACCAGGTGATGAGAAAAAAATCGTGTGCATCACGGGCGCAAGGCTATTTTGCTCGCAGCAACTCGCCTTCGGCTCCTGCCGCCAAAGGCACACTCGGAAAAATAGTACTTTCCGCCCTTGATACACAAATAACTATTTTATGCCTGTTTTCGATGCGTAAAGTGGCACTTCGAACACCTAAGAATGACCCTCGAAGATTCGTCACGAATTCTGAATTATCAACCTGTATTAATGACATGTTTGGAACGTCTCTTTCGTGCCGTCAAGTGCCGTTCTAATGTCTGTGCTGTGAAAAATATTTATCGAGGAAAACACATTAAAAGTCACTTCGACGCCACGTGAGAGTCGTGAGATGCACGTGAAAGTGCATATAGGAACTGCTGTAAATCGTGGTAAACTGCGGTTTCATCACTTTCAGTGTTTTGCGCGAAATTCTTTGGAATACATAACTGATAACAAACAGGATATGGAACAAAGTTGTGGAATAATGTATCGTCGTGGCGATTGGTTGCCACGTTCACTTGTGCATTTTATTTTCATGGAAATGAAAGTGAGCCAAGATTCTGAGGTATGGATTTCCATATCTGCTTAATTCTAAGGTATGGAGTACTCCACCAAAACCATAGGGGGATCGCCGGCCCTGTCTGTATATTCTCATATTGAAACAAGAAGCTGGTCTGACCCACCGCTGAATGAATACACGATGCAATCTTCCCCGATTATTATTTACAAATGAAAAATATACTATTGGCCATCAAATATGCGGTTGGCAAAATCATGTGCCTCTGGGATATTTTCGTCGTCGAAATTCGATGAATTGTATATCGCGTAACAATTGACAGACTAAACTTCGGGATTGAGACGAGTACCAAGCTTGTCAGCAATCACATGAGTGGCAAATCAACAGTCGTCCCTATTCACACGCCATATTTTTTTTCAATCTAAAAAACCATGACTCTTGGAAGTTGAACCCGGTTTGAGTTTTTCACTCTCAGAAAAAGGTAATTTCAGACCAGACCAAACTTCCTCGCGCATCCACACACTTTTTGTATAAAAGCTGCTCCATTTTGGTGCCTTCATCAGTCGACTTGATATACTCAACAAACTTCAACGATGAAAATAGTGATTTTCCTTGCTGCGGTATCCGCTGCGAATATTTGCGTGGGTGTTGAGGGTGCCTATCGACTTGAAACTCTAAACTCTGACTGAGGCCCGAATGCTGCGTTCTGGAGAACTCCAAGTAACATTCAAGCAGATTCCTGCTATTGAGATTAGCGCGTTTCATGGAAACACAAACACGCCGATTGAACGTAAAGACATACAAATAATTCAACTGGCCATTGCGCTCGTCACTTTCCGACGAAATTTTTAACTAACGAAATGTCTCCAGATCCAGTTCACGAAAGTGGGAATATTGGAGGATATGTACTCAGACAACCAGACGGTAAATGGATTTACATGAGCCCCTCGGGTATCGTGAAGCCTGGGGACACAATTTCCTACTGGTTATCGATTCGAAACAGCGGACGCTATATGCAGTCAGAACCCCAAAACTTCACTGTGCCTGCAGTAAAAAATTGATTAGATCTGTGTAAATCTAAATGCTTTGGATCTACGTAGATCTAATTTGTATGTCAATGTCAATTCCGGATATGAATCGAAAAAAAATTGATTAATTGCATAACTATGATGAAAAAATACTCCCTATCATCATAGAATATGGAATCGTGAATACGAGTAAGGAAAAAAAAATTGAAAAAACGAATTGTGAAAATCTAACAAAGCGGAATTGAACCCTCGAACTTCGGATTACCAAACCTGTACCATATTAGATGAGCTCAAGCGCTTTCTGAAAATACGTGCGTTTCTGGCATACTTATGGTCCAATCAGTCCAGAGACACTTGAAATATTTCCAAATACGGTATCAGAACTACTCAGATCCGAGTAGATCTATTTGGCTTCAATGACAACAACGTTTTGCTGCGATTATTCCATCTACTCATCGCAGATCTACCTAGATCTTAAGTAGATCTAACGATGTCTGGGTCGATATACATAGATCTTGTGAGATTTTTTGATGGTGTGATATTTTTTACTCTATTTAATTCGTAGGGAGGATTTCCCTAATTTAAATGAATGCAATGAAGTAAAACATGTGATGATGGGAAAGAATTAATAAATTTGTATTTATTATGAACTTGATTGTTCGTGAGTAAATTTTTTAGATGTAAAAATTGTAAATATAAAATTGTATACATAAAAAAAAAACCTTTTTCCTTTTCTATCTTTCACAATTTTTTGTATAAATACTAATCATCCATGCATGCATTCATTCATTCATTCATTCATCCATTCTAGCAATCAATATAAACAATAAATCAGAATGGGAAACGTGTAACATAAAATCAAAGCTTTTCAATGATTTTTTTCCATTCAAATATCGATATCTGAGCTTTTGTTAATCATTTCAAGACTTTTTTCTCCGGAAAATTTCAAAATTCAATTATGTTCGATTCGATATTCTATCAGCGCGTAAGGTGAAAGGCCCAAATAATGAACGTGTCCCAATTAATGAACAATCCGGCATTTTGTGACACACATTTGATTATACAGAAAAAAAAAATAGTAACTCAAGTTCTCTGTAAGGGTTCATTTATTGAGCCGTTCACCTTATATTATCATCATTATTGTTATTATTATTATGCGGAAAAGTATACGTACCGGATCGTATATCCGCGCTTCTTTCCATACATCAACTGACTTGGCATCACGGATCTTGGTATTCTCTATCAAGTACCGCACCATTCTGACATACTCCTCCTCGATGTAAGCTTTGTTTGTACGATGTGCTGGCACTCTCGTTCCAGCTGGAGCTGGAGCTGGACCTAGAGCACGGTGGGGTCGAGAAACGGGCAGATGTACTACGTTTTCGATCTGCTCTATTTTCCGTTGGACGTCTGTCATTTGCTCTTGGATATGCTGCTGCCCCTGCTCGAGCTGTTCTATCTTCTGATGATCTGCCTCCTGCACCTCCTCTACGTTTTGAAATCGCCGCTGATCCTCAGCCCGCGTCCGTTGGTTCTCTTCGTGCATCTTCTGCATGAACTGACGATTCTCCCGTTGCATCTGCTGCAACTTCTCCATGTGATCCTGTCCGGCTTGCTGCGTCTGCTGCATATCCTTGAACAGCCGTATCAAGGCCAGCGAAAATCCTGGTCGGACCTGTTGTAGCTGTGCCCCTATTCACAGGAATGAGATGGGATTACAGAACGTGCTGATTTATTTTTACCGGATACGTGACAGACTTGAAGCTACGCCATTCGAAGTTGATGCGAGACCAGATCGCGTAGCTTTCAATTCGATAACGAAGGGTGAAGTTGTGTTGAATCAGTGTCTTGTACGTCTTACCCTGGTGACTGGAAGGAGCACGACGCTCGAGGGAATTTTTTTTTTTATCGCTTTGCCTTTGGCCCTCATTTGACCTGGAGGAATTAATAGATGATATGTAGTTCAAGTCATTGCGAACTTTGCGAAGTGACTGAGTGTATGACAGCGACAAATTTGAATGGAAAAACGAATATGATGCAAACGGTAAAACACGTCCTTTCGAAATATTGAATTTCCATTATTTTCATACTTTCGCCTTACTTTAATTTATTTATTCATTTCATATTTTTCTGTTAGAAAGAAAAATAATCGAAGTAGAGAAGAATAAATTCATTTTGAAACGTTGGTTAAAGCATACAACAAATCAGCGAAACAATAACAAAAAAAATGATAAAGAGTTTTAAAGAAAAGCAGAAACCCATTATAGCCGTTGCGTGACGCGGTGTCTCTGCAACTTGCCATATTTATTAGTTTTCCTGAAATTTAATGAAAAATTCATCAGAACTGATTTAAGCCCCCCAAGAAAAAAAGAAGAGTCATTACGAATCTCCATTAATTGCTGATCAAAAGTCATATAAAACCATGAATTACGCTGTTAGGTGTGAAGTATTGGTCGCGTTCTGGTTATTATGTTAGTTTTTTTTTTCTCCCTTTCTCATTGATATTCTGGTGAGGAAATTCTATTGTAAAATTATTTCATGAAACAGAGTAGTGATCGTTAGTATATAGGTATAGAGCAAAAGATGAAAAAGATACATAGGTATATGCTGTCACGTAATTTGCCTACTACGCCGCAGATAGCGTAGTGAACGACGCTGCCGCAGTCACACAGAGCGCGGCACGTGTGTGTGTGTTTTTTTTTTGTCAATTTTGTTGATCTTTTTTGTTTAAGGCCAACACGCCAAACGCGATGATTCGATACACGATTATAATACGCCATACTGCTAATTCGAACAGGACTGATGAGCAAACACTTGAAAATTCTATTTCTATAGATAAATTCTAAAATTCTATAGATTTCCGAGAAAATTCAACAAGCTGATCATGAACCGAATACAAATTTCCCAAATGCTTACCGATCACTCGCGATCACATTTATATTAAACACGTGTCAATCAATAATTACAAGAGGTTGTCGTGTTCGTCGACTAAAGTTTGTGAAATCTCAGGTACCAATGAGAAAACATACCGCGTGTTTAGCAAAAATTCGATTTGGGCGACGAAAGATCAGATAATTTCATTTTTATTCTTCGGATTTCGGCTAAGACCGTTAAAATATTTCCAGAAACGTTGAAATTTAAGAGCAGGTTCATTGAATTTCAAAGTTTCTGGACGTACCTTACGATTAGCGTTCTCACAAATGTAGTCCGTCTCCAAAAGATAAAAAATTATACGACCTTTTGTCGTTAGTAAGGAGGGTCCTTCTTCGCGCATTTGAATAAAATGAATAGAAATCAAAGTTAATCAATTCACTGCGTTTCTATACTATTCATCTTCCCATTTTAAAATAGAAAATATATTTCAAGAGTAGTAACAATGTATATATAATCTCATCAACAAGTTTAGTTCTTATATAATTATAAACGGTTTCAACATCCCCTTAGAAAAAAGTTCGTGTCACACACGAACGCGGCGGTTTGCCAAATATCTCGCTTCGGTCGAAATGATGATCGAAATCGAACATCTCCCTTTCTCGCCTTCTTTGTTGTCCGTTTTATTCGCCTTGCGATTGGCTGCGAGGGTAAAATTTGGTCTGAGGTGTGCCGAGAGCTGTCGGAAACTGCCACATATTTCCGAGGTTCGGGCGATGCAACTTCGGAAGATCGATGTTGATCGAAGTTCGTTGATGGGAATTGAAGGTTCCACAGATTTCAATACGCAGAAAAAGAAGGTATGGCAAGTTGGTAATGATCGAAAAAGAAAGTATTCAAGTTGGTAATGATCGACATGACGAGTTCAACTATTCAATTCAACTGTCATTTTCTTACTTGAATGACACATCATTTGATGGGGTTAATTATAATTATTGAATGTGTGTATAACTTGACGATTCATTAACAAGATAAAAAGAATCACTCAAACTGTTCAATGCTTTTTTGATATTTCGTCGAAGAGCAACTCAAGAACAAGTGGCCGTTACGAAATTAACCAGCGCTTATTGAAATACAATTTCGCAACTTTGAACACTGTACACCGATCGTTGAAAAAGTAAGTAGCGAAATCTCATTATTAGTTCATCGATAATTTAATCCGAGCATTCTCATTTATAGATAGAGTTAAACATCGGTACGTTTGCTGTGGCTGGATTTTGCAATACCCATATAATCACTGCATCGTCAAACCAAATATCAAACATTGATCGAGTGTCCAAAATGTAAGTAAACCCGTTTTTTTTTTTTCAATCATAGTACGCAATCTCCTAGACACACTTTTAATTCTATCGTCAGTTCTTGAATTTGATCTATGTAATTTGATTTACAGATTGAGTTTCCAACAGCAGATCACGCACTCGAAATGCGAATCACGCGGATAAAAATAATCATCCATTGAAAGAATTATCCTTATCCAAGTTCCTTTGCTGCCGTAACTGGATTCGGCAGCGAAAACAGTAATTGGGTGTGTGACCGCATCAAATTTATTGAAAATAACCAAAACTGGGCACAATACTCACGAAAATGACGCAAATAATAATGAAAATAGATAATGAATGATAAAAAAACACGTATATATATTGTGACCAATATATGTACCAAAATAATAGGTACAAAAATTCACTCGAACGATATGTTGTGACCAATATCAATCCAAGACGATATATCAAAAAGAGTATAATATAATATACTCACGTACCCTATTTATTTATTTTGGGAGTATACAAACAAATTAAAATGGGACGTAGAAAGATTTATAGAACTCCGGAAGTGGAAAGTGAATTTCAACGCCTTCGTAGAGAACGGATACATATTTATTGGGGGGAGGGGCGTCCGAAAAATATAGAACTCGCCGAATACTTATTTCTTATGCCTGTTTTCGATGCGTAAAGTGGCACTTCGAACACCTAAGAATGACCCTCGAAGATTCGTCACGAATTCTGAATCATCACCCTGTATTAATGACATCTTTGAAACGTCTCTTTCCGTGCCGTAAAGTGCCGTTTTAATGTCTGTGCCGTAAAAAATATTTATCGATGAAAAGGCATTAAAAGTCACTTCGACGCCACGTGAGAGTCGTGCGATGCACATGAACGTGCAGATACGAACTGCTGTAAATCGTAGCTGTAAACTGCGGTTTAATCACTTTCAGTGTTTTGCGCGGAATTCTTTGGAATACATAACTGATAACAAACAGGATATGGAACAAAGTTGTGGAACAATGTATCGTCGTGGCGATTGGTTGCCACGTCCACTTGTACATTTTATTTTTATGGAAAGTGAGCCAAGATTCTGAAATATTTCCATACCTGCTCAATTCTAAGGTATTGAGTACTCCACCAAAACCATAGGGGCATCGCCGGCCCTGTCTGTATATTCTCATATTAAAACAAGAAGCTAGTCTGGCCCACCGCTGAATAAATACACGATGCAATCTTCCCCGATTATTATTTACGAATGAAAAATATACCATTGGCCATCAAATATGCGGCTGGAAAAATCATGTGGTTTTCGGATATTTTCGTCCTCGAAATTCGATGAATTGTATATCGTGTAACAATTGACGGACGAAACTTTGGAATTGAAACGAGTACGAAGCTTGTCAGCAATCACACGAGTGGCAAATCAACAATCGTCCCTAGTCACACGCCATATTTTTTTGCAATCTAAAAAAACCATGACCCTTGGAAGTTGAACCCGGTTGGAGTTTTTCACTCCCAGAGAAAGGTAATTTCAGACCAGATTTGGTATGACGCGCCAAAAATAGGGAAATATTTGCCCAGAATGATATGGCGCGCCAGAAAAAAGGTCATTTCAGTACGCTATACCAGCACCGGGCAAAAATTCCGTCATTCTGGACGAGTGATACCATTTTTGCACTCCGAAATGAGGAAATCTCCATCCAGAAATGGTATAGCCCGCTCAAAAGTGTAAAATTTCTACCTCCAAGAGGTAATTCCGGCTCCGAGATGGCAACGCCAGCAATTCGGATCATTGATCAATGATGTGAAAATAAATTTAACCGGCAGCTTTCGTCCCGCTAAACTACTAGGCGATCCCCCTTTTCACGTGAGTGTTATACGAACATTCATTCCGACGCGACGACGCTCGTTCACAATTATACATCTTCGAAATGTGATCATTCAAATAGAATTAATTCAACATATTGGTTACACCGAGTATCCGAATAAGGACCCAAAATCCACTTGATTGAAAATCGATTTGAAGAAAGATTCAAATCTAAAGTTATCGATTCGCTCAAAGTTCTACCTACGAACTTATTTCGCTTCTGTATTTGTTTTATGCCTACAATGAACCAGAGTCTATCTCGTGATCATAAACGCATCGGGTCGTGCATCCACTACGTTAACCGCTGTTTGTCGTGCGATGCCGAACCTCCTGATTGGTCTACGAGCAGTTATCATTGACCATGATAGATTCCAAACTCCCCCACGCATCCACACACTTTTTGTACAAAAGCTGCTCCATTTTGGTGCCTTCATCACTCGACTGAATCAACGCAAACTAGTTGCCTCTTAACTCTATATTTTCTACATCGGTCTACTTGATATACTGGACAAACTTCAACGATGAAAATAGTTATTTTCCTTGCTGCGGTATCCGTTGCGAATATTTTCGTGGGTGTTGAGGGTGCCTTTACAATTGGAATTACACCTGAGGTCCGAATGCTGCATTCTAGAGAACTCCAAGTAACATTCAAGAACGTTCGCAATATTGAGATGACCACGTTTCATGGAAACATAAACACGCCGATTAAAAGTAAAGACATACAAATGATTTAACTGGCCATTACGCTCGTCACTTTCCGAAGAAATTTTTCACTAACGAAATGTCTCTGATCCAGGTGGCGCAGATGGGGAAATCGAAGGACCTGTTTCCAGACTACAAGGCAGAACATACATTTTCAAGAACGCCTCGGCTAACCTGCAGCCAGGAAAGATAATTTACTACTGGATAGGGTTTCAACTCGACGGACGTAGTCAGGTGTCAATACCTGAAAACTTCACTGTGCCTGCAGTAGGCAAATACCCGGGACAAAAATGGTTTAGATCTACGTAGATATAAATTTTGGAATGAATCTAATGAAATCTACGTAGATCTTATGAGATCTTACGTATCTTACGTAGATTTAATTTTTATGTCAATGTCAATTCCGGAAATGAATTGAAAAAACATTGATTTATTGCATAACTATGATGAAAAAATACTCCCTATCATGTTAGAATAAGAAATCGTAAATACGAGTAAGGAAAACAAATTAAAAAAACAAATTGTGAAAATCTAACAAATCGGAATTGAACCCTCGAACTTTGGATTACCAAACCTGTACCATACTAGATGAGCTAAGGCGCTTTCTGAAAATACGTGCGTTTCTGGCATTCTTAGGGTCCAATCAGTCCAGAGAGACTTGAAATTTTTTCCGAATACGGTATCAGAACTACTCACAATCAGATTCGAGTAGATCTACTTGGCTTCAATGAGCAACAACGTTTTGCTGCGATTATTCCATCTACTCGTCGCAGATCTACCTAGATCTAAAGTAGATCTAATAACGATATCTGGGTGGATATACCTAGATCTTGTGAGATTTTTTGATGGTGATATTTTTTACTCTATTTAATTCGTAGGGAGGATTTTCCTAACTTAAATAAATGCAATAAAGTAAAACATGTTATTATGGGAAAGAATGAATAAATTTGTATTTATTGTGAACTTGATTGTTTGTGAGTAAATTTGTTAGATGTAATAATTGTGAATATAAAATTGTATACATAAAAAAAACCTTTTTCCTTTTCTATCTTTCACAAATTTTTTTATAAATACCGTCTGTCTACGTATGCAGCTAAAATGATACGTATGCTATACGCGTACGCGATGTATACAATCAAGACGTATTTTCTATACGAAGTATATACCTACGTATAACACTTATGTATCATTCGCGGCAATGCCGAAGCTGTTTTTTACGTACTGCATGTACGTATAAATTACATGTTCTCACTCTGAATCTTTTTGGATACTAAACTACTATCCTTAGGCAATATAGGGATACAAAATTCATCTGCCCAAACTTGCACGTTTTATTGCAACTAGCCGATCCGAAGCTCGCGCTCCGCGCGGGCCGACGATTTCTCGAATTCTCAGATTCTCGAAATGATGAAGATTGTCTCATAACTTGTATCGTGGAATTGTCTTCCTTAGCATTAAAATGGACTATTTTTAGAACTGTGCGAATATAGTATTCGAATCGAATTGAATCGTATATTTAGTTCAAGATTTCGAATAATTCGATTTTCCGATTAACTCGAATTTTCGAATAGTTAGAGATTTCAAATAATTTGAATTTTTGAATAATTCGAGATTTCGAATAGCTCGAACATTCCGAACTAACCGCACTATTCGAACTATTCGTAATTTTCGAACTCTTCGAATTATCTGAAGAGTCGGATCCTTCTAAAATTTGACTTTTTCAAAGATTGAAATAATCGAGGAAATAATTTGAGTTAGTCGAGGATGCGCAATATTCGGTCCGAATTCAGAACATTTTACTGTTGTTCGAATCGAGAACACTTTCTACGCTCACTCACTAAGTTGAGTTTTTTTTCCTATGGGCCGTTGCTACAAATCTGAAAAATTTCGTACGTGTAGTTTCGAACCAAGAAACATATCCACGCTCCATCAACGATCTACCACGAACATTTGCAAAGATGAAAATTAGCTTTGGTCTCATAAGTTCCAATTTCGCTGAAATCCGATTGAATCTTACAAAAATACCTGTATTTTCTCAACCCGCACACCAATTTTCAAGATCCTATGCCGATTGATGTAGGAGTTAATCCATTTTGAGGAGAATAATTTTCGGACAAAGTACAATTACTTCAGTTGAAAATTGATGAAAAAAATATGTACCCAATTGTTGTTCATCAATTTTTAATTTTCTCAAAAACCTTCCTCCTTTTTAAGTGTTCGAACTTCTTGTATCTCAATTTTTCCGGTCAAACCCAAACTGCTCAAGAGCTCTATGGTTTTATTTTTTTAAACCCATCTTTCTCAGCAAAGATTTTAGAGGTGAGAAAATGTATTATGGGAAGAAAATATGTTAACGAAGATCAATTTCTGAATTGAATGAACGATCTTTCTACGCAGCTTGGATATGACAAGAGGTATTCATGTACCCTATCAAAAATGACTAACAATGAGATTCGATCTTCACGTGAACGAGAAATCTCCCTCATCTTTCATGAAAATGGACTGGCTCCCACATTGATGAATATAATACCTTAAAAATTGATGTGCACAGTAGATAGGCTAGGGGGCTTCTGCGCCGCCCGAAAATTTCTAAGTCCCGAAATCGACCTACTGCGCATGCGCGAGGGTGGGAGATTTGAAATTGCGGTTCCCTGCGCGCGTGTCGGGGTGGGGATTTCAAAAGCAAGGACGATGAGTAATTTCCTGGAACATATCGACGAATAACGGGATTCCGAACTAGTGACCTAAAAGTACCCAGCTTTCCATATCGACGAATAACGGGATTCCGGACTAGTGACCTAAAAGTACCCAGCTTTCACGCGTCAAAAATGTGTCTTACTGGATGACGTCGTCGTAGGTTGACAACGGGAACTCTCCGGCTGGAGAGTGGGGACATCCGTCGATGACCTCGCGTCATCGAGCGTCCGTCGGGTATATCGACGAATAACGGGATTCCAGACTAGTGACCTAAAAGTACCCAGCTTTCACGCGTCAAAAATGTGTCTTACTGGATGACGTCGTCGTAGGTTGACAACGGGAACTCTCCGGCTGGAGAGTGGGGACATCCGTCGATGACCTCGCGTCATCGAGCGTCCGTCGGGTATCCTCGTTATGATTTACCCTGTCTTCGATCTGATCGATGATCTACCCTTTCTCCCATCTGATATCATCCTGTCGACGATCTGATCGCCCTTGTTCACGGTCTGTGATTAAGTGCTAATGAGTAGAGTAGGTATACTATTGAACGTACGCAGAGATCACCAAGCCAGTCAGTGCTCCACATTAATTCACAGTTAGACTATTCGGAATAGAGAGTTACAGAGATTCATGCGTCAATCCTCTTTTGAAGCGTGAAACTGTAACAATCGCCTATGGTAGGATGACGAAACTGCAGTAGAGCTTGCCAACGCGGAGCCCTCCGATTTCCAAAGAACTGTTAAGAGAAATTGGAGAATTGTCAACTCATTAGACTCCACATAAGAAGAATCGTGGTAGGGATGGGGCTATAAAAAGACGGAGTATTTTTCAGTTATGTATTATTTCACAATCATTCTCCAAGTAATGCGAATCACTCGCAAGCATCGTGAGTTAAAAGTACGAATTGAGTTGCTCCTCAAGAATATTAAAGAAGTTCAACACTTGATTCAATTTAAATCAGATCTCGATAGAGTGACAAAGAAGTTGAAAATCATCAATTTGCTTTAGACTTACATCATCATGGACTTCACAAAAATCAATAAAATTGGACGACTGGAGGAGTTCCTTCCAACCAAGAAATTAGCTGAGCTCGAAGTCTATAAAAATTACCAAATCACCGAATTGCGAAAAGTTAAAACTAAATTTGGAAACCGAATAATTGCCGAAGTGGAAGGTACGTTCGTAGTGTTCCTACCAGCTCGAATGGCGAAGGTTCTCGGTGAGGATGAAGATCTCCTTCGGAAGATGATGTCTGCGTGCGAAGACACCAAGCTGCACATGAAATATTTCGGTGGAAAATACAACGAAATTGAATTCGATTGTGTTTAACGACCTCATGTCAACCATTGAAGATTGTTCACATTGTAAATTATTTCTGTAGATTAGGATTTCTCACTCTATGTATACGCTTTGAACGAATAAAACGAAACAGCTGCTCTGGAAATTATCTTCTTCATTCAGTGTATCCCTTGCATGAATAATCTTAGATAAAATTCAAACACACATCGAAGGATGAATGATTCCTGGAATTCGTTGTGAATTTCTTGAACAGTGAATTCCCTCCCATGGATAGTGGCGGTGGAGGTGGAGGATTATAAAAGCAGAGCATTCATTTATTAGCTTCAGTACGATTCTTGAAAGTCAGTTGACCAGCCATCCTCTTCCGCATACGATGTCCGACATTAAATTAATTCCGTGCAAACCATATCCTCGATTTGATTCGAGAGTAAATAGTCGCGATGAATGGACACGTACCCAAAGATTCATCGAAACATCCAAGTTAGAGTATTCGGAGAAAAGACCCATTTCGGTTTTGGAAAACGAATTGAAACGAATTGGCTACGATCGTGAACATCATTACTCGTACACGTTCAAATTTAGAAAAAGTTCTCCGGGATATTCCGCTGACGTTCGTCATATTTACATCGTTGAGCTTGACAATTGGTTCTCCTACATATAAGTATCCTCGCACGTCATTTACCTTCCGATCACCGTCAACGTGCTGCAACACGAAAGATTTTCAAAGTTCAGAAGAATAGTGGCGGGGAGGACAGAGGACTATAAAAGACGAAGCATTTTTTCAATCAGACGTTATTCAACAATCGTTCTTCAGGCTGCTACTCGAGAGTTTCGAACAAGTGAAATTATGGAGATAATTCTAGATGTGCAAGGTTTCACCCGAGGCAACAATAAATTCGTACCGAAGGAACTAGCGACAATCTCGGTTCAACGAGACGAAGAAGGTATACAAAGTTTAGCCTGCATTCTCTTCGGACCACCCTGCGCGTGGGTAGCGTTACCAGTTAAAAACAGAGCTACCAATACTTGGTTAACAAGAAATTATCATGGTATACCGTGGGATGTTGGAAATATAGCTTACACCGATGTGCAGAAAGTGTTAAAGAAAATTGTTCAGGACGCGAGTTACCTGTACGTGAAGGGGCTGGAGAAGAAAGAGTGGGTGCAAAGAATGATCAACTATTCGAAACCTGTCATCGACTTGACTGAGCTGGGATGTCCGACATTCCGACAGCGACAACACATCGGTATATGCCATTGCATGTATCATGAACATCATGAGCCCCTTCCAAGATACCACTGTGCTTTCGAAAACGTTCAGCTTCTGAAAAACTGGTACGTGAAGGATTGTCCGAGTTCCCTCAGCAAATCTTTGCACCTGTACCTACAACTGGGTAGTCTGAAGCAGATGAAGGCGGAAGATATTGCCTTCTTGACGAAAGATTTCATTCTCATCTATGGATCGAACATCATCGACGAGGTGTGGGAGAAACTATCTGAGAATATGAAGGTGGACCAAGACATTGCCGATTGTCGGAGATGCCAGGAACATTATAAGTCATGCGGAGATGAGTTTGACGGACCGATACCAATGATTAAAAATTGTCCACAGTGTAAATTATCTCTGTAGATAATTATTATTATTATTATTATTTTTGCTTCAGGTAAAGCTACTATGATAGATCCTAAAGACTCTATGTATTCGTTTCAGATGAATAAAAAGATCTGCTTTGAAAATTATCTCCTCTTTGATATCCCTCACACGATTAATCTTAGTTCATAGTTATCTTCTGTTTATACAAGGCTAAGGTAGAAAGAGATAAACGAGATGATTCTACAATTGATTTTTTATTTCGAAACAGATACAGTCATACACTAATACATGAATGGTTTCACACCAATTTTTTAACTCCACCACTTATCGGATTATATTCCACAATACGATCATGAAGGACGACGAGGTCCCGACAGGAAAATTATCCTTAGACTCAAACTCCAGTTGAGCTTGACAATTGGTTCTCGTACATATAAGTGCCCTCGTTATTCGAAACAGTTCCTGGAATAACCGTCAACGTGCTGCAACACGAAAGATTTTCAAAGTTGAGAACGATAGTGGTGGGGAGGACAGAGGATTATAAAAGACGAAGCATTTTTTCAATCAGACGTAATTGGATACGATCGTGAACATCATTACTCGTACACCTTCAAATTTAATAAAACTCCGGGATATTCCGCTGACGTTCGTCATATTTACATCGTCGAGCTCGGAAAATGGTTCTCGTATATATAAGTGTCCTCAAAAGAAAGATTGTCCGTGCTTCAATCCGATTCCAGAGGCTGTGTTGACCATAAAATCGGCGGTGAAGAATATCAGATCTGATGAGATATCGGTTTCGGTGCGCCTAATGAATTGTTAAAATCACCTCCGCTAAGTTTTACAAGTGTCGAGTCGATAATGCAAAAAACTATGATTCCATCCCAGAGTTCGGTTGGCTCAGCGAGTGATAACGTGACAATTATGGCAGATTCCTTAGAATACATCAAGAGCTATCCAGCAAAGGATGCGGAAGCCATTGATTCGGAAGTGAGAAGATTTCTCCACGCAACTTACGAAGTTTGCACATCAAACGTGGAGCTTACGGAAGGAGAGCAGCGATGGATAGGACCTCTGATAAAAAATGTGATACCGGACATAGATGATTGTCTGATGGATATAGGAAACTATTTCGATGGTGATTATGGTCCCGACGCACTCGTCCTCAGATCTGCTTACCAGTTCATGGTTGACAATTTCAAGAATTTCCCAGACGGAAAAGGGAGTACGCTAGAAAATAGTTTCAAATATTTTGAGGACACACAAAGCATCAAAACACTCGACGAAAGGCTGGATAGATGGAAGAAGAGGCCATACACTTGTACGGACGACATTCACCATACAGCTGAAGAATTGGATAGACCAGCGGAAGTGCCTGTATCTCATCACTGGTGGTTTCGGTCGTTTTCTGATTCCGGAACATTGCCGATTGTCGCAGATGCTAGGAACCTTATAAGTCGTGCGGAGATGAGTTTGACGGACCGATTCCAATGATTAAAAATTGTCCACATTGTAAATTATCTCTATAGAGTATTTTCTGCTTCAGATAAACCTACTATGATGAATCATAAAGACTCCATGTACTCGTTTCAGATGAATAAAACAGATCTGCTTTAAATTATCTTGAAAATTATCTTCTCCTTGATATCCCTCACTCGATTAATCTTAGTTGACGGTCCGAATCTATAGTTCCAGGGCTGCTTGTGCACAGCTGTGTCTGATGATATCAGACGGATCATATATTACCTTACTACATTCACTGCATATAGAGAAACCTGAAAATAGATGTATGTTTCCAATATACTTATTATGAATCAATATTTTAGAATGGTTTGCAGAATTTTCCGAGATTTTTCGTAATTTTTTTTTTTTTTGTAAATTTTTTTTTTTTTTTCCGTAAAATGAATTTACATCAAGTGTGTAAGCGTTCATTTCGCTCAGCATGAGCTATCAGTGATCATTTCCACGATGAGCGTTGACGTGTTTGGACGACAATTGGAGAAGAGCGGGACTGTTAGTAACCGCGGTCTTCCCGGAGTAGGATTCAAAATCACCGTGGAAGGACACTATGATATGGATAACAAGCGACTGGTGAATTTATCCGATCCTGTAAATCAAAACGATGCAGCTACCGTAAAAGTCATGCAAAATGCTATACAGCAAGGAGTCCGTCTCGTATATCAAGTAACAGCGGCCTTGCGTAGCGACGTGGACGATACAACTATAATGATTCAGTCTCTCGAGGCTCGGTTCCGAGAAGATTCGAAGAATTATCTTATCAACATGGAGACGGTACAAGACCTCGCGACACGCAACGCACAGCTCATTTCACACATAGACGAGAGACTGAGAACATTAGAGAGAGCAGTTGAGTGAACGATTGAGTGTACTTGAAAATGAACGATAAAAAGCTAGAACTGGTAGCGGAGTTGCATACACCGGCGAGAAGAAATTACCAACGCCGACGTGTAGAAGTTCGTGGTATCGACGAGACCTGGCAAGCTGATCTTGTTGATATGATTGCTTACGCTAGGCAAAATAAAGGCTACAAGTACTTGCTCACGGTCATTGATATCTTTTCAAAGTATGCGTGGGCTGTACCGATTAAAAGTAAGACTGGTGATGATGTTACCAATGCCATGGAATCTATATTCCTCCAGGGACGTATACCTAAAAAATTACACGTGGATCAAGGGAAGGAATTTTACAATACGAAATTCGAATCTTTCATGAAGCGTCGCGGTATCGTGTTGTACTCGACGTACAGTAATTTGAAGGCATCGATCTTTGAACGCTTCAATCGTACACTGAAAAGTAAAATGTGGATGCAGTTCAGTCTCCGAGGTAGCTATAAGTGGACCGATATCTTGAATGAGTTGGTATCCGCTTACAATAACACCAAACACCAAACTATACGCATGAAGCCTAAGGATGTGTCAGCCGCGGACGAACAGCTATTGCTACGCAATGTGTACCAGAAAGTTCGCGCTAGATCTACGAAGCCACCGAAATTCAAAGTTGGAGATAAAGTTCGAGTCAGCAAATTCAAAAACGTTTTTGAAAAAGGATATACACCCAATTGGACAACCGAAATATTCACTATCATACAGGTTGTGAACACGCATCCTGTAACGTATAAGCTGAAAGATTATCGAGATGAACCCATCGCTGGCGGTTTTTACGGAAAAGAGCTCCTCGCAGTCAAGAATCCTGACATCTACCTTGTGGAAAAAGTGCTGAAGAGACAAGGAAATAAAGAATACGTCAAGTGGTTAGGTTTCGATGATACGCATAACAGTTGGATAAATAGGAATGATCTGTAAGGTATTTGAATGAATAAATGAAAAATTGGTTTTATTAATGCAGTTTTTATTTCGTTACACACCCGACGTACATCCATCCTTTAGAGTGGTAAAGAAAAATTACAGAAATTTAACACAAATTTTACAAAGTTTTACAAAATTACAAAATGATACAAAAAATTCCCTAAATTTTACAAAAAAATGTACTAAATTTCACAAAAATGTACTAAATTTTACAAAAAATGTACTAAATTTTACAAAAATGTACTAAATTTTGCAAAAAATTCACTAAATTTTACGAAAAATGTACTAAATTTTACAAAAAATTTACTAATTTTTCATTCATACAAGCTATGTTTGCAAAATACCTTCTGGTTACTCTTGTAGCGTTAAGTGTTAGGTAATATGATCCCTCCGATAACACTCAGTACAGCTGAACGTGTCTCAATACACAATCAACCTTCTTTAATTTTATAGTGTCCCCAGGGTAACGTATCTGTACTTTGAGGTAATAAGTACCTCTTATCATCGTGTGGGTTGAGAGCTAATTTGACTTGTCTGACAGTTTGAACTACGTGGCATTTTGTACGGAAAGTACATTGACTTCTCTTTTGTGTGCTTCTGTTCTGCAAACAGTCTTTAAAGTCATCGAAACAAATATTATTTTGCACAACATTCATCTTTACACCTTTAGATTTTTTTATGCAATCTTTATTCTCAATACGAACGCTGTACACTTTACTACGTAAGCTAACAAACTCTGTCATAATCCGTCCATTACATTCGTCTTTCATCAGGCCTACGATTTTCTTGTTACAGAGTGGCATGCCGAATAAATTTTCTGAAGGGTAGTCAGAGGTATCGAATTTATGAATATCGCGTTTCATCACTTCATAAATATCTTCACATCGTACTTCATAAATAAGACTGTCAGTGTCGGTGTATAACAGTTTACAATCATTATCGAACACACGTTTCATGTAATCATAGTGGAAATCGTATACGCAAATTTTCGAGAGGTCTAAGACGGAGAATCCGACATAGATTGGTTTATTTAGCACGACCTCTAATTTGTTCAATTCAATAGCTACCAGGTTTTCACTGAAAATTGAACGGCTATGGAAGTTAGGCTTTGCGATCAGAGCTTCCGCACCGTACCTTCCAGCCCATTTCGTTACAAGTTTGACATCAACTCGTTTACGTACGTTTTCCATGGTCTTGCCGAAAACAGCATTGTTCATTAGTTTGAACAGAGCTTTTTCAAACTCATTCTTAGCCTGTTTACGCATATTACTATTAAGATCGATATATTCTTTCATCCAAGGTGATTGGTTGAATTTCAAAACTCTGTGAATCTTTTTAAGCTGGAGACCGTATCTCAATGCCTGTTTTAAGCTGCGGTAATGTATGATATATCGATTTTTTGGATATAACGTTGTTAATAACTTTTCTTGTTTGGAACCGGGAGGCTTCATATGTTCTGGACA